>VWYK01032129.1:919-21876 GCA_013399775.1 Semnornis frantzii | reverse complement strand
TTTTCAGACTTCTCTCCAGAGAGAATGATTTTAAGCTTTTGGCTGGTTTTGAGTTGTGCATATTAAAATAACATGTATAGCAACAGCCTTCTGCTGCAGAAAACTAATTCTTTTTCTCTGAGCTTAACTCAGCTATTTTGATAATTTGTGTAAGTAATCCTGTCATTTGGGAGAAAGAAAAAATGATTTCATTTTGAGTCAGTTAATTAGGAAATAAGGTCTTTGGGGGATTTTGTGCATTTTCTGCAGGTTTGGTGGAAGGCAGCCTGAATCTTTCCAGTTTTCTCACTCCTCCTTCCCCCACCAGCATGTTTTACAGTTCTTTGAACTGAAGATGTTGCTTTGCTTCCCTTTACCAGGGTACATGGCTGCCCCAGTAGCATTCCATGAAACAGGCTGCACTGCTGTCATTGATGTACTATTATGAAAATCCCTTCATGGAAAGACAGTTTGAGAGCATCTTGCCTGGAACATGCCAGCTCAGACTGTTTAGATCTCAAAGGAAGAGCTTTATGCTACCCTGTCCTGTGCTTATTGTTTATCTGCTGCTTATTTGCATTACATTTTGAAAGAATTTTCCATTCAGCCAGGATAAAGTCACCCTGCTGTGTGGGAGTGATGGAATAGCTGCACAGATGGGCTTCTTAGTAATAATCACCGAGGGTACCAGTGTCCCTGGCAGACAGGGAACAAGAAGGCTCAGTGTTCGGTCACTCATCCAAGCCTGGTAGCAGCGACATCCATAGACTGGCAGTAACAACTGGGAGAGCTGGAGGAGTTCTGTCCCCTTTTCACTCCACTTCTCCCATTTAAAAAAGGGGCAACTAGAAGCTCGTATCGATAAAATGGGTTGTGCCCCAGATCTGCTGTTAGCAGGCAGCATTTAATATTAGGGAGAGATTTGATGCCACTTGATTTATTATCTTCCTGGTTAGTGTCTAAAAACATGGCAACTAGTAGACCCATCAGGTTTGTCTGCATAAAGCTGATTGTAGGGAAAAAAAATAAATGCTGGAATAAGCCTGAGTGAGGTGAGCATTACTAGATCCAAGTCTTGCAAATGCTTGTTTGTTTACAGCTAAGGACATGCATATAACCTGAAGTATGTTCTTACTATTGGTCTGTTTTAGTCATAAATGAGTACTCCAATCCTCTGTAGCATTTGGGATAGAATCTTATTCCAGAACTGGAAATTACCTTTGGAGAGGGGGGAGAAAAAGAGAAGCATTTCTCTCAATGTGGGATTCTTCAGTTAAAGACAATTCTATTAAGTGCTAAAGGAGCTCTTGACACTTCAAAAAGAGAAGAAAATGAGAGCATTTAGAGAAGAGATTGGTGAATTCTGTGACTTTCAGAAGGCTTAACTTGCTGCAAAGCTTGAGCATAAATCCTGGAACTTTTCATGTTAATGTATTTAAATCATTCGGACTCATCAGCTGCTGAAGTCAGTGGTGAAAAGGCCTGTTGGTTTGCTGGGGGGAGAAACTAACCAGCCCCAAGGCAACCACTCAGATGCCTGCAAAGCAATGTCCTGGGAACAGATTGCAGGTTGTTTGCTGGTTTCAGTGGTTTGTAGTGAGGGGAAGTGTTCATCACTCTATGCAAACTCAAAACATTTCTACCTTCTAGATTTTGGCATGACAAGAGATATCTACGAGACAGATTATTACCGCAAAGGAGGGAAAGGTTTGCTGCCTGTCCGCTGGATGTCTCCAGAATCACTGAAAGACGGAGTCTTCACAACACACTCTGACGTCTGGTAACAAAGAAGGGGCTCTGAAAAACTGGTTTAGCCCTCATTCTTTCTAGCCTCTTCTTGTGCTTTAGTAGACTTAACTAAGTGCACTCCTTCTCCTGTCCCTTCAAAGGCAATGCTCTTACCCCTGTGAGGCATTCTGCTTCATACTTCATAATTCCATAATGAAAAGCAACAACTCTGGAGGTTAAATCCTGCTCGCAGAGAGGGCAGAATTAAATGGATTTCCAAAACTGGAGGTGGCAGCACATTTCCTGCTGTGGGTTGTAAGATCAGTTGTGGAGTGAAAAACATTACCTTCGCCTGGAAGAGCAAGTTGTCATTTTTCAAATTGCCCTCCTTCAAGAAAAGCATTAGAAGTTGCCAAGAATACAGAAAGGTTCCTAGTGCTGACCTGCTTTTCTATCAAAACCTTCTGTGTAAATAACTCTAGTTTCCTGCAGACAGTTTGTGTACACTAGCAGGTTTTTCTTGGGAGTTCTCCCTTGTGTATATCCTGCTCCATTTGGAGCTTTGTTTGCTTGTTTTGTATCCCACAAGATGCAGAAATAAGTTTTTCTTTAAAAGCACATTGTCTAGCTGCTGTATCTGTGAGGTTATTAATAGAGGCATTCAGGACATTTCAAAATCTCCTTAGAGGAAACAATACTCTGGAACAGTTTCCACACACACACACCCCCCCAAACGTCTGCAGATAGGTAGGGAGGGCTTGGCAGAAGATGAACATGTTCTGGCAAAACCTCTACTCTGTCTTTTTTGGTTTCTCTGCCTTCCTAACAAGATGTTTTTACTGCTGATCTGTTACAGAATTGGCAGCTGATTGCCTCCGAATGTCTAAAAGTCAGTAGGGATGGTATTTTAGTAGTAAATGGCATTTTCTTTGAACAGCTTGAGGATTTCAGAGTCAGTGAACTGTAGTCCACAGCATCAGCTTTGAGTGAAAGGTTCATAAGAGGAATTATGTAGCAAGTGAAAAAGGAAAGCACCAGAATGTCACTTACATGTTTTTTTCAGGTATGGCTAGCAACCTACTTATGAATCCAGTTACCCTCAAACCTGGAAACAGATGGAAATGACCACTTGGATTGAAGGGGAAGCCCTGTATCAACCATTTATCTAATGGAACAGTGCAGGCATGCTTTTGGCAGTAAAAGAATTTTGTGGGCCTGTATTGGCTTCACGAAGCAGACAGAAATTTGGAGTATATCACCAGAAAATCCCCAGATGTAGAACTGAAGGAGCCTGGAGAGTGAAGAGCTGGCAAAGCTGTCTGTTCTCACAGCACAGCAGTAACTCTAAGGTCCAGCCATCATCCCCAGCTATGCTATCATCAGTGGGCTGCAGCGGGTGGGGAACTAGGCTTTGACGCACCGAGCTGGTTCCATACACACACAGCTTTCAACCTGGAACTGCTGAGTGACGTTGTTTAAACATAACTCAAATTCCAAACAGAAAAGCCACACAGATGTGACGCCAAAGCAAGCGTCAGAAGTAAATTAGTGCTGTAGTCATTGCAGGAAGGACGTGAGTTGTACCTTCAGTGTTAGGATTTGGCACTCAGCGGTCACTCCATCCAAAGCAGCGTTGAGCAAACAGTATTACAGTTTATCAGCAGGACAGGCTGAGCCAAATATCCTAGTCAGGAGTCACATCAAGGGAAGGAGCTGACTGGGTATAAGGTTGGAAAACTTGAGAGGAGGAGGAGGAGGAGTAAACTCTGACAGATTTTTAGTTGAAAGCGTAGAGGAAACGATTGCTTAACAGAGAGGAGCTCCACAGCTCCCATCAGTATTTCAGACAGTTCTTCCTTGGGCTGGTTTGTCATCTTAGTTGTTAGGATGCCAAACATGGTTCACATAGGTGTGCTGTCTTGAGGTACAGAACAGCTGGTCCAGCATGGCCAGTGTGCTTTGCTAGAACACATGTACATTTGCCTTTGCTGCGTGTATCCACAGCTAGAGATTCAAGAGTTCCAGTCTGAATCCCAAGTGTAGCGGAGCTTCACTTATCACTGATTGTGAAACAGTGTCTGTTTGCTTGGTCTGCTTATGGCCAAAAGGACCATCCTAGTTCACTTCAGACCAAATACTCTACAGTGAAGGTCTCTTCATTCCAGGAAAAATTACCTGACTCCTTCTGTTGGTTCAGATTTTGAAATTGCTTCAGATAAACCACGTAGCCAGGCTGTTTGGGGGCCATTTATTTTCATCAAACAGTAACAAATCCTTGAGGTTTGTTTTTCCAGCCTTTTTAGTAGGATATTGTGACATCTGGTTCCATGTTCTTCGAGATGAGTTTTAGAAGCCAAAATGTCAAAAAGACAAAATTCTGTGAGTGGTCAGAGTCCAAGATTTATAAGCTGTAAGGTGAAATGGCAAACTGCAGAAACGGTTTAGAGGTTTAGAAGGGTGGAGCTTGATTTTAGCAATTCATTCTTTTATTGCCTTTCAGACTGCAGAATGAGGTAATTAGGCAAGACTGGTTTTGTTGTAGTTAGGGACAGAGAACATTTTAAAATTAATGGACTACAGCAGAGCGTGAGACTTATTTATAGAAATAAATATCTCGCATTCTGCAGAGCTGATAGTTGCCTTGAAGGAGCAGTGTCAGTTTATTTGTTACGATAATATAACTGGTAGGTGTGCAAGACTTGTACTCATTATTCCTGCAGTGATCAAAGTAGCTTCAAAGGCACCAAAATGTTGAGCTGACCCTTTGTCCCTGCCTTCCCTGAAAGGCAAACAATTCCAAGTCTGTTTGTGGCTTCTGGCTCCAGATGCAAACCGTTTTGGATCCAGTGGATAACTGGAAGATAAAACCACTCTACCATAACCAGCTAATAATACTGGACTCCTGTTTTCACAACAGTGCCCTACTCAAACTGTGCTTGCTTTCTCTAAGCTTGACTCAGCACTTCAACCACAGAAGACAGGACAGCATCTAGATTTTACTGCCTTGCACAACAACTCTGAAAGGAGAGGACTCTTCAGTGCAGGGCAGACAATTTAAACCACGTCTGCTCAAAACTCTAATTTTAAATGGAGATATTTTTAGAAAGTGTCCATATTTACATCCCAACTACCCAATTACATAACTATGCTTATCTTCCTTTACCAGTAATCAATTCCTATTATTAGATTTCTTTTTTTCACTTCTACTGTCCTTTGTAGTTGGTTGGAAGGTGCTAGAAGCTCTGTTTCAAGAAAATACTTACATCCATGTTGCAAAAAGAGTAACTGAGTTTCTCCTGAGGACTTGGATGTGTTGCTGATGAAACAGCAAATTAGTCTTCATACTAGGAGCTGGAGAACATTCACATTTCTTCTATGTGGGTTTTGCTGCTTGCTGCTGTGTTAAACGCCTTTTAACTTTGCATCTTTGACTTAGAATGTTGAGGGAACCAAAGCAGAAGGATAAATGTGGAAGTTGGTTGGGTTTGCTTGCTCTGAGTGGTGAAGCAGAGGAGATGCATAGGTGTGCATTTGCTGTCAAGCTCTTAGCTTGCTGGCAGTAGGGGAAAATGCAGTTCTTAAATCAGATTTCTGTGACAAACATTTCTGGTGAAAAGCAGCTTGCACTGGAGCGAGAGCTTACAGTTCTGCATCAATGCCTTCTCAGCTGCTATCAGGAGTACCTGAGAGCGTCACATGAAGATTTTGAGTTTAATTTTTCAAATACACAGATTATTTTGGTTTGGATTTTTTTGCTGTCTGTGGCTGAAGGTGGCTTGTTGAGCTCACATTAAATTACTAGCCTCTGAAATTCCTGCAGCTGCTTAGGAGATTTGATTCCCTGTACCCAGCCACAAATGGATCTTCTTGCAAACTCTAATGATCAGGTGTCTATCCAGCCTGAGGTCCTCTGTACAGAAAGCACAGGGATGGGAACAGGATTTTATTTTTTTTAACTTACCTGCTTCGTTACTTTTCTCCTCTCCACTGTTCCTCCCATGTCACAGTCTACCTCTTGTCTAAACTCAAAGCCATGGGAAAGGGTTAGGCGAGATGCAAGCTGTTTCCCCAGCTGTTGCTCACAGCTTAAACCTCCTCTAAATTAGGAGGCTTCTTATCAGTGCAGTGAGCTTGTGGTGGCTTTTTAACTGATTGACTTGTACAAAACCAATGTAATGAAACCATATTGGATCCCTGGGTGACCATAATCGTTCCTCAGCTGTAGTTGATGGTATGAAAAGTGGAGATGTAATGCTAACAGGCAGTTCTTACAGGCCATTCTGAAGAGTCATTCATAACTGGGTGCCTGTTTCTCACTGTTGACTAGAGGTGTTTGAAGTCAGCAGCCTCTTCTGCTAGGTGGTACAGCTATCCCCATGGCTGCATGCTTTGTGAGCAATTCAGTACAGTCCGATACCCACAGACAACTACCTGCTCAACAGCATCTAAAAACAATACCCTTGTGAAGATCCTTTGTCTTCCTAAAGCTCTCATTTGTCCTGCAGGTCTTTCGGTGTTGTCCTCTGGGAGATTGCAACATTGGCAGAGCAGCCATACCAAGGCATGACCAATGAACAAGTGCTCCGCTTCGTGATGGAAGGAGGCCTGCTGGAAAAGCCAGACAACTGTCCTGATATGCTGTAAGTGCCAACAGTTACCTCTCTTCTCTGTGCACAGATTATTCTTCTGAGCCCTTCAGTGTCTGCTTTTGCCCTATCTGCCACAGCAGGTGTTATTAGAGAGTGATAGAAACGTGAGGTGCTACTCAAAACACCTCTATCAAGCTAACATTTTAGATTAAACACCTTTGCTTATGGCCAGAATCTCACTTTGGTCTATCTCCTCTAACAAGGAAATGAAAGCAAATCTCTGTTCCTCAATAAAATTAGGCTTGACAAAAAGCTCTTAAGTGACATTACCTACAGCAGGGGACTTTGTGCCTCGCTCTCGTCTCTTCTGCTTAAAGTAATTCTGCTGAGCACAGAGAGAAAAAAGAGCATAGGATGAGTTGAAAAGTATTGTGCACCAACTGTGGAATTGGACTTTTTAGTTCAGCATACAGAGAAATGACTCTGTCATTCCTTTGAAGCAGTGCTGGAGCTGCTGTTTCAGTCACAGCACTCATCACATCGAGATAAACAAATCTCCCCTGCTAACAGCTTCCTTTCCTGTGAGCACCAAGAGAAACAGGAGGAGAAACCTTTGCCTACCCCTGGAATGAACACAAAGCCTTGCAGCAGAGGAGGGAGTGCAGTGCAGCAGGCTCCAGCTTTTAGCTTTACATTGTTGAAATACTTCTGCTGCCTTTTGTGTATGGCGGTTTCAGTTGTTGAGACTTTATTGCTTTGATATACTTCCCAAGCTGGCTTTTGGGAAGGAAATACTGCATCTTGCAGTTATTGAAATTAGTTGGAGGCCCACAGAAGGGATACAATCACTTAAGGGCCTCAGCTGCTTGGGATTCTTAGGAAAAGAGCTTTTTTGGCTGGAACGCTGGCTTTGGTTTCAGATGACAGGCAGTGTTGTTTTGTTGTTTGAGGGGGGGTGGGTGGTACACGCAGGGGGAGGTGTAGCTGCCATGTGATTCCTCAATTGCACATTCTTTCCTTTCCACGATGCTGGGGAGAATTTCTGGCAGTCGGATTGACCGGAGATTGTTCAACATGGTTAGAACTGTGTAATGGAGGCAGGAGGAACAAGCAGAAATGGGGGGAGAACAGGGTGTGTGAAGGGGTCAGCTGTAAGGGAGAAAATACCTGTGTACTGAGAACAAACTCAGCAAGAGATTCAGAGTTAGACATTCCCCATTAATCTGGGTCATGTGTGGAATGAACAGGGGCATGGGAGGAGTGTCACAGCAAGCAGCTCTCCTAACTGCAGCCCACCTGGGCTGTTCTCCTTCCTTCTCAATACTTCTCAGCTTGCTGAGTGTTGCTACTGGGTGAATCCACTTTCAGGGCTGACTGACTGCCTTGTAAGGTGGGAGAATTTGGTTGATGTCTGGCAGGGCAAATTTTTGCACCAGTGTGTGACAGCAAGGGCCTTGTCTGTGCTGATTTTAATGAAGCTGTTAACACATTAATTGTGACCACCAAGACTCAACCTGATGTTGCAGAGGTACAGAATGGTAAAATCTCCTTTTGAAGTTAGCAAATAATTCTCTCCATCAGAGCAAGGAGTGGGGCTGAATTTAGAACTAAAGCACAGCCAGTCTAGTGGCATCTTTTTATGGTTTGTGATACAGTTGTTTAGAAAACATTGACTGTATCCAAAATGCGAAAAGAAAAAAGAATGACCTTGGAAGCTTCTCATGACTTGCTTTCAGTTCCCTTTCAGCTTGTTTTGTCTTCGTATTAGGACAGACACCCAAGTCTGCTGCAATTCAAATAGGCTGTTGTAGGAATAACAGCAGGGAGCTGCGGGAATAATCTTCACCTTTGTTCCATGCACATGCATTTGGCACTCAGAACCTATTTTGTATCACAAGTGCTTTTTTTCCTTTGCATGTATTTGCTTCTTTCCCTGTCTTCCACCCCTTTGCTCGAGATGCTGTAAAGATGCTTCGCAACACTCTGCAACCTGACAGCTGCTGCCAGAGATGTACATGCGTGGCTGCTGGCAGGCACAGACCTGGTCCGTAGGCAGAGTTCCTCTCCTCTCCAGCTGTCTGATAACCTGCCTCTTGGCAGAGGAGGTGACAAAGGTGTCACTGAATGGACCGAAAGGTGCTTGTAATAGAGCTGCCAAGAGCCCTGCAGTTGCACATGGACCTTGCCATGCATCGCCAGAGTGTTTCAGCCAACTGCCCTCACAAGTGCTTTTTGAAGCCTTTTGTAAAACAGGGGGCCCTTTTTTCTGGAGTTTGATAGAAAATTCTGTTTTAAGACAGATCTTTTGGTATGTCTTTGCTGGCGGGAGGTGGTTTTAGACACTGGTGGAGACTGAGTGGTCTGTGATAATTCAGTCCACCTGCTGCAGGCAAGTCAGTGCACTTCTTGTGTTTGGTGCTGCCTGAAAGCTAATGAGAAGGGGAGCCAGGAGCAGCGCGTCTGTCTTATGTGGCAGGTTACACTTTTGGAATTTGACTTGTAAACATCTAAAATTATGGGCAGAACACTAGTTTACCTTCCTGTAGAGGGAAGGGAGTCCACTGACACACAGAAACCTTGAGAACAGGTGGAGGAGGTAGACTGCTATGGGGAAGCATAGATGAGAATAGAGAGAGCAATCTTGCTGCAATTGTCACCAAATCTATTTTTAACCTTGCAGATGATGTGAGTGTTGGCACAGCCACACATGCTTTCCCCACAGTGCAGTAGTTTTCATAAGGGCCTCTCATTGCCCCCCTGCATGAATGCTGCATGGTACAGACAGTGTTGGACATTCTGTCTCTCCTGGGACTTTAATGCTGGTAACACTCGTTAATGACTGTGCTTTGCTAGGCCCTGGTAGCAGTGAGGTAGCAGAGTTTGGATGGATAGAGACCAAGAACACTCAAGAACTGAAGAGGTTCTGTTCTGCATCTTGATTGTATCAGGTGCTTGTGCAAAGGGGATTTTAGAGCATGGCTGTCTTGTGGTTCAGAGGTGGTGAATCCCCATGAAACGGCTAAGCACAGAAGGGAATGGTATTTCTGGAGCCTTTTTACTCTTGCAGAGAGTGAAACAAGACTGAGTTCTGTTTATGCTACACCCTCTTGGCATAGTTTGCATGGTTTTACAGACAGAACTATGCAATAAGACAGATGGTTCAATGAGATGGTGCCAGGAGAAGCTTTGCTGTTTTTCTTCTCTTCCTGTGTAACAAGTTGTGTTTTTATGTACTGCCATTGTTAGGGCAGTGTTCATCAGGTGATGGCTGCGTGGCAGGAAGATTTCTTAGAGCCGAAGCCCTCAGACAGTGTGTTCCTGTGGGTTTTTTCAAAGTTGTGGAGGCTGGAATTCCATTCCATTTTTGAAGCAGAATTGCTTCCCCCATATGTGTTGTAGATGACTGTTTACGCATCGCTGATTTTCCCTTTGTTCCTGGCAAGTGCTTGGTTAGAAACCAGGGTCTGCTGTGCAGAGGCGATCCCAGCATGTAGCAACAGCCAGATAGGACAGGGCCTTTCACTTTTCCCCACCAAACCAAGTCTGATGCAAAGCACAAACGCTCCGATGGAATGTGGCTTCTGGAGTAACTTTCCTTTTTTTTTTTTTTTACTGTCTCAGTGCAAAAAATTACTCTGTTTCTACTCACTCCTTTGAGCAAAATATGCAGGAGACACACACTGACTATTCTATCTCACAACGATTTAACTTCTTTCATCTCACTTGCCACCAGTCAGGAACATACTCTATAAAACTGCTCAGCCTGGAAAATCTTCCATTGTCTACTGGAAAGGGTTGGGGGGAGTTGGTCTTTTGTTGGTTGGTTTGTTTGTTTAAAATAATGTGAACAAGGTCTTCGAACCCACAGAGTTAAAAAGAAAAAAAAGAAATCCTTTTATGGGAACTCTGTAGGGTTTTTAAATCTGGAATGGCTTAAAAGAAACATCACATGGCCTTGTTTGTGCTGATGTCACATGCATTACTCCACTGCTTGTGGTATCTCCTTAGCGTTGCCCTTAGGCCTCAGGGCAAAGTGCCAGCGAATATCCAGTGTTCTTGGCTCCAGCCGGGGCTTCTATTCAGGGACACAGCAGTCAGCTGGAAAGGAAACAGCAATGAAGTAACAGAAATGGATTTTATATATTTATGTCTCAAGCTTTCCTCCCCGTTCATGGGTGAGGGTATAGAGCAGTTTTATAGTTTGGCTTCATTTTCTCTGTGAAAGGCTTTTAAAAGTCTCAAACCCAAGCAATAGTTCCGCAGTGTTTGTGTCTCTACGTGCCTGCTGCAACACAGCACTGAGTACCCAGGGAGTTCTCCCAGCACAGACTGGTTTTGCCAGCTTCTTTTTGGGTGTCACAAGGCTGTGCTCAGGTGGCTGACTTTGTTCATGCGGAGTTGTGCCAGCTGAGCTCTACCAAGAATATTTGTAATTTCAAATGCACTTCAATTAAGATTTGCTTTTGTTTTGGTTGAAGCACTCTCAGCAGTGTTTGCATCCTAAACACAGCAGCTTTCCCTCTGGGTCACCTCAGCTGAGAACACAAGAGACTTTCTCAAGGAGCAGGTTTCTGGGAGAGGGGATTTCTTCTCTTCAGTTTTTTTTCAGGCCAGGGTTCCCAGGCTATGCAGACCCCACTGTGGGCAGTGAAGCACAGCAACACAGGGATTTCCATCTCTGTGACAGCCCCGTGGAAAGCTTTATTCAAGAGCTGGGACTCAGGAGATGTCAAGACATTAGTCTCTGACAGACTTAGGTGCTGTTCAAAAAAAACGAGTGAATCTTTCTTTGGATTTGTCTCTAAAAAAATAAAATAATTCAACACACTGCTGCAGAGATCTAGGGCATAAGGCAGTGTGAGAGCTAATTAAAGCATAAAATAGAATTGCTTACTCACTTTGTGAAAATCTCTGGAAGTTTGGAAAATGGTATTGTTGTGTTATAGAATCAAAGCTAAAACTCCTGGCTTAACCCTACATGGGAAGGCTGGCAGAGGTGAGGTAACTGGACCAGACCTCTGGCCAGGCAAGGTAAAAGGGATCTTAACTGGCATTGCAGGCAACAGTACTGAAAGGTAAGTCAGAGATGTGAGAGCTTCTCCAGTACATTATCCTAACTGAAAGATTTTTGTTGGGCTTTTGGGTTTTGTTTGGTTTTTTTAGATCCATTCTTACTCTAGCACAGAAAGTAGTAGTTTTGGCCGGTGGTGCTTCCAGCACACAGCCTGTTTCTTTGAGTGCTGTGTACACAGAGAACTGGCTGGAAGAATTAACATTAATCTTCCTTTTCTCATTTAAATTTGTGCTGTGTTAACAGAAGACATCACTCTTCCACCTTCACCGAGAGTGAAATCCTTTCTTGTGTTGTGTTTAAAGCTCAGGGCAATCTCTCAGGAATATCCAGTTTTGCTGTGTCATGAAAATGCCGTTTTCATTATGTGTGTATTACTGTTTCATTTTGTGGTTTTGTTTTGCCAGCATGGGACGTTGTACAGATCTAATCATGGATGTGCTTAAACAGATGATCTCACACTCCATAAAATATTAATGCTTCCCTGGCTGTAAATGAAAACAACACAATTTGAAAAGAAAGGATTAGAGAATGTCTCTGTGATTGGCAAATGTCTTCTGGGGATTACGATTAACTTTAATGTAATTTCCTTCTTTCATGGGAAGAAAGTGATGCTTTACTTGGTGTGTATTGCCCGTTTCAGCTTTTTTGAGTGCAGTATTGGTAGAGTAGGGATTGGTTTGTTGGAAAAGGTAGTCCAGGTAGCTGTGCAACTGAGTAAGCACAGGACATTTTGGTGGAAAATGAGAACTGCGCGGTTAGAACAAAAATGGGACATGCTTCTGGATGTCATGTTTCCTCAAGACTGTCCTATGGGCCAGTGTATGGAAGGGAGTGGAGGAGCCTGAGGTAAGAGCTATAGACATGAATCAGTGATTAGAAAGGAGGTCGAAATGTGACATGAGGATCTTGGCCTGGAAAAATTCTGTCACTTCATCTTCCATCAGCACTGAGTGATTTCCTACAATGCGTGGCTCAGTTCACCCATGGTCGGTTGGGCTGCAGCCAGGCCTCATAAAACCCCTCAGTGAATGTCTCTGCTCTGTGTTTCCCGTCCAGGTTCGAACTGATGCGCATGTGCTGGCAGTACAATCCGAAAATGAGGCCCTCCTTCCTGGAAATCATCGGTAGCATCAAAGACGAGCTGGATCCAGCCTTCAAAGAGGTCTCCTTCTTCTACAGTGAAGAGAACAAGCCTCCAGATACAGAGGAACTTGACCTGGAGACTGAAAACATGGAGAGCATTCCTTTAGATCCCTCCTCCACCCTCCAACCCACTGACAAGCACTCAGGACACAAAGCCGAAAACGGCCCAGGCGTGGTGGTCCTTCGGGCCAGCTTCGAGGAGAGACAGCCGTACGCACACATGAACGGGGGACGCAAGAATGAGAGGGCCTTACCTTTGCCCCAGTCTTCGGCCTGCTGATCCTTAGAACCAGAATCTCACAGAAACAAAACACAGAAAAACACCTGCATTGGGGGAAGAAAGAAAGCAGATTACAATATATTCAAAAGCCTACTGTACCTCAGTGGATCTTCAGAACTGCCATAGCTGCACTTGGGAGAACCTTTTTTTCAGTAAACGAGTTACCGTATTTTTCTTTTTTCAATATGCAAGCAGATGTTTGTTTCAGTAAAGGACTCCATTCATGGGGCACACAGTCGGCCTTTTAAAACTCTAATGTTAACACTTAATAGCAACAGAAAACTTGAGATCTGATGTCTCTCTCTTCCTCTCTTCTCTCCTCTCCTCTCTGTCTTCTTTCTCTTTCTTTCTGTCTCTCTCTTTGCTTCATAATGGGAAACATATCTGTGTGCAAATTCAACCATACAGCACTTTTATCAGATCAAAGATATCGCAGGCCAGGTGGCTCCCGGGTACCCTTGCAAGCACCTGCCTAACACTGTAGGTCTTTATAAAAACAAACAAACAAAAACCGCACACACAAAAAAAAAAAAATAACAACCAACCTAAAAAGGACTGGATTTTTAAGGTCACTCTTTAATCTTTTTAGGAACACATAAAAGAATCAAAAAGGGCCATCACTTGTCCAAGGTTGTTACCATTTTCAACGCTGCCAAATTTTGCCAAAAAAAAAAAAAAAAAAAAAAAAAAAAAAAAACACACCCAAAAAACCACCAACCACACCAAAGTCAAACAGTTTCAAAATACAGCCCAGCNAAAAAAAAAAAAACAACAAACAAGAAAAACCCCACCAAGAACTCTTTGGTTTTTTTGTTTCTTTTTGGTTTGTTTGGGTTTTTTTGGGTTTTTTTTTTTTGGTAAGCATGGAAGGAGCACAGTAATTGAATGCTCTGTTTAAAAGAGATCCTGACCAATATGTTCTATTCAACCATACACTGGCATTTAAAAACAAAAAAATTAAAAATCTAATTGTCTAGAGTTTGGGGTTTTTTTTCAAAACTGGACAAAATGTGATTGTTTTGTTTTTGTTTTTTTTTCCTTGTGATGGAGAAGATAAAAGGGATGGGGTAAAGAACCAGCCCCTCCCTGCACCCCTGTCCCCACCCCAATGAATTCTGGACAAAACTGGCAGTGGTGAGCTAAACAAACACGTGCATTGCGTACAAAAACAAAACCAGCCAACCGCACGCCAAAAACGCGACACGAAACTAAGCGGCAGAGATCTCCACCGTTGCAGCCTGCCTTCCTCCACAGGCTTGCAAGGAAAAAAACCTCCTAGAAACATAAATTGGAGAAGACAAAAAAAAGCAGTAACCGGATTCAAGTATATGATGCTTTGTTGACCTTTTCTCTTTATTATTAAGACTTCTCGAAGGGTCTTGCAGTTCTATGTTAGACCATGGATCATTTGCATACACATTGTCTTTTGTGTCACTTTTATAACTTTTTTACGGTTCAGATACTCATCTATATGTCTGTACAGAAAAAAGCTGCTATTTTTTTTGTTCTTTATCTTTGTGGATTTAATCTATGAAAACCTTCAGGTCTGCCCTCCTTCCCTTCCCTCCTACTCCCACAAATTTTCTTATGCTTTGTACTATAGTGTGTAACTTTTACTTCCTCCTTCCCAGTAACTGATACCTTTCCTATGATTTGCCATGAACTGTTTAATGCCTTTTTATAAATACATTTCTTCTTTTTTTTTCCTTTTTTTTCTTTTTTTTTTTTTCTTTTTTTTTTTTTTTTTTTTTTTTTTTTTTTTTTTTTTTTTTTTCCATTAGTTGTTTTACATCATCTTGGCTGTGTGGGCTACAGGGCTTTGGAGGGGGGACATGGAGAAAGAAGGGACACCCGGCACAGAAACACTCTAGCAGTGCTGTTGTGTTTTTAAGCCCCAGTTTTCCTTCCTTCCCACTAACCTCTGCCCAGACAGCATGCGAGTCTCTTACAGTGCAAGGCATGATACAAACTCAGGTCAGAAAAAAAAAAAGGTTAAATATTTAGTACATTCTTGTTCAGTGTTTATATTCATTGTTGTACCAGAGTCCTACCCTTCCCTTCCCTCCCTGCTCGTTTTGGTTGTGGCATACATCCATCCACCCATCCCCACGTACACTCCCAATACACATCCACACACACACAGAGACACACGTTTTGTTTTTTTCCCTTGCTGGGTACAACAGCAACCACCAGGCTTTTGGGTCACTGATTTTTAAAAAGACTATTTTTACCTTTCCACCGCATGAGCTATACCAGTTGCAGGTGGTGATGCCAGGCATTCATAGGGTGACCATTGTACAGATGGCTCCAGCACGTCGCAGATCTTTGCCTTCCTGATGAGGAAGCCCTCCTGGAGGGCACCCTGGGCTGTGCTTTGCACCCTCATTGAAGAAAAAGCCAACAACAAAACCAGAACAACACCCCCCCCCATCATTTCTGTGGGGCTGGCTGGCAAGCACATAGCTGGGGGCAGGGGCTTTGCCAGCAAACAGAATCACATAATCAAGTTGGAAAAGATCTTTGAGATCATCATATCCAACCTATTACCCAACATTAATCAACTCAATCATGGCACCAGGTGCCTCAGCCAGTCTCTTTTTAAACACTTCCAGGGATGGTGACTCCACCACCTCCCCAAGCAGCCCATTCCGATGCCAATCACTCTTTCTGTGAAGAACTTCCTAACATCCAGCCCAAACCTCCTCTGACGCAGCTTGAGACTCTGTCCCCTTGTTCTGTCACTGGTTCCCTGGGAGAAGAGACTAACCCCACCTGGCCACAACCTCCTTTCAGGTAGTTGTAGACAGTGATAAGGTCCCCCTGAGCCTCCTCTTCTGCAGGCTACACACCCCCAGCTCCCTCAGCTGCTCCTCACAGGGCAGTGCTCCAGCCCCCTCACCGGCCTTGGTGCCCTTCTCTGGACATGTTTGAGCATCTCAACATCTTTCTTAAATTGAGGGGCCCAGTACTCGAAGTGCGGCCTAGCCAGTGCTGAGTACAGGGAAAGAATGATTTCCCTAGTGCTGCTGGCCACACTATTCCTAACACAAGCCAGGATGCCATTGGCCTTCTTGGCCACCTGGGCACACTGTCAGCCAGTACCTCCAGGTCCCTCTCTGCCTGGCCACTCTCCAGCCACTCTGTCCCCAGCCTGTAGCGCTGCATGGGGTTGTTGTGGCCAAAGTGCCGAACCTGGCACTTAGCCTTGTTAAATTTCATGCTGTTGAACTCTGCCCATCTATCCAGCCTGTCAAGGTCCCTTTGCAGAGCCCTCCTACCCTCTAACAGATCGACACTTGCTCCCAATTAGATGTCATCTGCAAACTTACTAATGGTGGACTCAATTCCCTCATCCAGATCATCGATAAAGATATTAAACAGTTAAGCGTTGGCAGCTATGGAAACCTGTACAAGTACAAGCTTGTTGCTTAAATCCTAGACCAAACCTCAGAACAAAAGAAAATGAGTAAGCTTGTTTATTCAGTTGCAGAAGCCTTGGTGAAAGGGGAAGGAGGGGGCCATCAGAAAGTCTACAACCAGGGAGTCACACCAGTTGCTTATCTTACATTAGTCACAGCACCGAAGCCTTTGTTTAGCACTGATCCAACCAAATGATGGCAGTGAAGAGGTGGTTCTGGGATGGAAATGTTTAAATCTTTGAGTAAGAACAAAGAATTAAAGTATACTGATTGCTAGTTTTGACTGGAGATTTTAAGAAGTTTGTAGTGCTTTTTGCTTGTGTAGTTTAGGTCCCATTATCTTCTCTTGCCTCTGTCCCATAGTTACTTTTCCCTTTAAAAAAATGAAAAAGACAAAAAAGTTAATTAAGAAGGTATTCTATGTAGGATTTTTTATTTATTTTTGTGATATCAGTTTAAATCACTGTAGAGATGCCCCATAATAAATTTAAATACTGAGATAAGGGTTTTTGAGTATGACAGGGGGACAGTTTTTGATTTTTTTCAAACATTTATCTACCTCACTCTTATTTTTTTATATGTGTGTATATATATAAAAAAAATACATCTCACATTTCTCAGCAGCCAATTAATGCCGTTGATACTGGTAACCTCTCACTCCATATACCACATGCTCTAGGTTCTGGAGGGGAACAGTCACTGTCTGTCACAAAGGGTCACTTCAGAGTATTTGCCTCAATTCCGAGGATTTTCTCCGATTTTTTTTGGCTCGAATTCACTGTTGTGAGGAGAAATCCAAGGACTTTTAGGGTATCCATTCTGTAAGGAAACGCAAAGGTTTTTTGATATGCTGTCATGGCAGTCCTCAGGTCAGCATCAGAATGCTGCATGTTTAGATGAGTTGGGGACATAGCTGGCCTGATAGGAGAACTTCAAGTGATGAGCATTTACTGAGATCAGAAATCCATTGTTTACAGTGTTCGGAGGTCCAGAAGAAGGGAATGATCTTTCTCCTGTCAGTGGCCTAAGTCATTCTTGCCGCTTTTTTCTCAGATGCCACAAGCACCAATAAGACATTTCTCTGAATCAGCACCTAAAAATAAATTGGCTCACACAGCAATAGCATTGCTTCCTCCACCAAAAAAACTAGGGACAAACCTGTCACAGGCTGCCTGATGATACTGCTACATTGAGTTCACAGCTCGGGTTCTTTGCTGCTTCTGTTTGATGAGAGCACTGATTTTTTTTTTTTTTTCTTTTAAACTAACATTGAATTGATTTATTTTAATGTGCCAGTAAAAATTCAGTTCCCTCTTCTTCCCCTGTTTATATGCTTCATAACTGTGGATTCTGATGGACCAGCCATCAAATTTTAACTGCCCTCTGACAGTGTGTAACTGGTTTACAAGCACACAGGACTAACACGGGCTTGCCATCAACTTGATGTATAATGTTTCTCTTTTTCCAGCTCTGGCAGCTGTTCGTGCAGGTGTTGGTTGTGGTATCTGAATAATGTGGTGCTTGGCTACTTGGAGTTGTACATGGCCTCTTGAACACACAGCGCTGTGGTTAAGTCCTACAGAGTTTGTCTTTAGAGGGAGCATTTCTGTCCAGCGCTGAGAAACCAGCAAAATGTAAATTTTTTCTTGCTTGTCTTGAGGTTTTTTTTGGGTTTTTTTTTTTTTTTTAATTGGGTTCCAGTGACCTTTTGCTGCAGTGGCTCTTCCCCTCCCTTGCACATATTGATTACCACAACTGGAGATCCTCAGATCTTTCAGCTGGCTAGGAGGGTTTTGTTCAAACTGTCCAAGTTACTGGTTGTTATAATTGTACGTAGGTGGTTTTCAGATGCAGTAGGAAGAAACACTAATGACGTAGCGCCCATCACAGTAGACATTTCAAAAAGCACTTCAGTAGAAGACAGTCATGAGACATCATGTGTGTGATGACAGTCAGCTCTCCTGGACCAAACCACCTTCATGATACCATTGCGTTCTGTGTTTGCAATTCAAGCTTAATTCCTTTTTTTTGTTCTGTTTGTTTCCATAGCTTTTGTTGTTGTTGTTGTGTTTTGTGCATTTTGAATAGCTTTATTCACATGGGTTTTTCATGCAGACTTCCCTTGGACAGTAAATCGAGTTGTTTGTGCATGTGAACAACTGAGAATGTTGGCTTGATAGAGTCATAATATGGTTTGTAATGTTGTTCTTCTCTGAGACCACTGGCTTGTCTGGTATGGAAAATTTATTTAGAACTTCAGCTATGTTTGAATAAAGTTAAAGTAATCCACTTTGTTTATAAATTGAAAACAAAAGTCCACCCAGCCCTGCGAACCGTCATTTTGACAAATGGTACCAAGGTGTTCTAATGCAGTAGGATCACAAACTGGCGTCGCTGCAGGGTCCAGGCAGCTCTGCTGGTAGCACTTGGCCGTTGTTCTCACATTGGAAAGCTACTCGGTGGCCCAGAAGGTGGTTTGGTCCCACAGGACTGGGGCTCCTATGTAAACACAGAAGTGTCAGCTGCCTGGTACTAAATAAGATGTTCTTTTGGGGGGAGTGATGAACTAGACACAGAAGCTGAGCATGATTTAAGTATGAGGCTGGCCTTTGTGCACCAATTCTTTCTCAGCATGATGCCTCTGCTCTTTAAAGCTGGTTCTAAGTGACGTATGATTCTAGGTATGTGCACACTGATGTTTCTGTTGGCCTTTAGAAACGAAGGAAAGCCCAGTTTGCCCAGGACAACTGGTCACCAGATGGAGCTGCTCTCAGGTCCTCTGGGAACCTCTGAGGGGTGTTTGGTACAATCCGAGTCATAAGTGAACAACACTCCTGTTGTTAGCATAACTCCATACATATATATCTATATATATATATGCATATGTATATCTATAATATAGATATATATATATTTAAACCCTTTTCATTCCATTAGTAAAAGTAACACCTGTTTCCTGTTATTAGTATTTTGTTTGTCAACCGTATATTTAATCACTGGGCTGAACAACAGTGGAGCAAGGTGCAAGGGATTCACTCCTTACTAACCAGTGATAAAAACCAGGTATTGCAACTTAACCCGAGAGTAGTTGTGCAGACAAGAATTTAAGAATGATGCATAGAAGCAACACTAGTGGCCGGGGGTGCTGAAGATACAGAACTATAAATACACAGAAAGGCTTCAAAGGATGTCTCAGGTCAGAAACTGGTTGCTCAGAGACAATGGATGGCCTCTGAAATTGAAGGCAACCAGGTAAATCAGACCGGGAAGTGTTTGTGTGGAGACGCGTGAAAACCAAGGATGTGGCAGTGGGTATTTAGAGACACGGCTTGGCAGAAGCTCGAGGCAGTTTCCTGAGCATAAAACATGGGACAGCATCAGAGCTCAGGTATCACAACTCCGATCATTGGTACTTGTAGGAGAACCTTTAGTTTCCCGCTGGAGTGGAAAACCCATCACTGGCTGAGTGGTCGTTGCCATCGGTCTGTATGAATCGGTCTCAAGAGCCGCTCTGCTTTGCAAGTGTACCTTAAGACCATCCCTAGCTGGTGTGTGTGTGCGTGTGCTCATCCTTTCCTTTGTGTGCATTCCGTTGGTTAGTAACCCATTAGCATTTTCAATAGGGCTTTAAGTCCAGTAGATTACGGGTAGTCAGTTGACGAAGATCTGGTTTACAAGAACTAATTAAATGTTTCATTGCATTTTGTAAGTACATAGAATAATTTTATAAAATGTTTGTAGATTGTAAACGCCTAAAATATAATTTAAGGGCACTTTTCTGTCTCTCTGTATGGGTGTGTCTGTCTGTGATCAGGGTTTTTTGATGGTACTAGTTTACTAGCTAGCTTTACAACAATATGCCAAAAAGGAGCGCTAACTTATCCAGGTCATGGCGTGTCCCTCTTCCCTACCCACCCAAGCTTCGTGTCCCAGTATACAGCCAATGAGTAAAGGAGTTGGGGAAATGTTCTGTATCTTCAGTATCCTGGTCTTCCAGAGCCCTCTGGTTGGGGTGGGATCATCTTAACTGGTCATTTCACTTTGCTGTCTAGGGCAGTTAACTTAACGGATTACAAGAACCTCACTGGTCAGGGAAACAGAACAGGTTTTGCTGCTACCCAGTCTCCCTTGTGCTGTTCAGTACTTGCTTCACAGTGGCCATGTGGTTTGAAGAATGCAACTGCATAGGAGAAAGAGGGAAGATGGTTTTCATAATGACTATTGGAGAACTATTTGCAGATTTCTCATCACTTTTAAAAGTTTGTGTGCAGCCTCTGAAGACGTTGAGCTCCATTTGGAGCTTTGTTGAGATGAGCAAGGCAGGGTCCCTATTTATTTTTATTTAACAATATTAACAATCCCTTCCTTTCCCCTCACTCCCCTCCTCCCGCCCCATATTTGACCAACCACATTGCTGAAGGGTTCTGATGATTTAGAAACTATTTAAAAATCAGCTCTTCTGTTTTCCGAACCAGTGAGGTTTGAGATGAAATGATTGGCCAGAGTTTTGTCTACCTCTGGGACAAAAACAAAACTAGGAAGTGCTAAGGAATGGATGCAGTTGCAAATACAACATTTTTCCAATTTTTCTTGTTTCAATTTTTTTAAGAGAAAATTAAACAATAACATGGCCAATTTATTACATAAAAAGACTTGCTGTGTATAAATTATTCCTAAAGAAATTCCTGTGTTTATATTAAAATGAATCAGTAGATTAAAAAAAAAAAAAAGAAAAAAAAAAAATC
>VWYK01032128.1:0-18849 GCA_013399775.1 Semnornis frantzii | reverse complement strand
CTGTGTGCCACCATACAGCCAATGTCCAGATAGATCCCATCCATAGTGGATCATGTGACACCTGGATGGTGTCTGAAAATGTATTTGGGGTTTAATGTACTGGAGGCATACAGTGTTACAAAAACGCTTCTGGAAAACCTTAAGAGCGATAAAAATTAGTGCTCTCTTGTTTTGAGTTTTAGTTGCTCTGTAATAGTTTTCTCTGACCAAGTGACCTTTGCCTGGTAGCTTCACCATGCAGTTGCAGAGGCAAAGTAAACTCTTGATCTTCAGGCCAAGGAGGCTTCAGCAGTTCAGCAGGGACCAAAAAGCTGCCTCTGAAGAATGGTGAGGGTGGTGGCATGCACTTGCACACTTCTGTTTTAGATTGCCACGACCACAGTGCTGTGGAAGATACCCTTTAGTACTGAGGGTGGGAATAAATTCAGCTATTCTGCTTCAGGACCCTAAAATTCTGAAGCCAACCCTTGACTGATGAAAACTTTATCTCAAGCAGGGAACTAATGATTGACATCTGTAGAGAAATGTGGCCAGACTCCACCAGGGCAAAGCAGAATCCCACTTTATTACAGACAGAGCTACCTTTTATACTGTAACACAGACAGAACACTAACATAATACAGATGATGTACAACCTTGGTTTTCTAACAGACTCTTCCTTTTCATCCCCCGTTTTTCCCATGCCACCTGGCCTCTTATGTCTTCCTCTACTTCCCTCCCATGGAGGAGGAATCTCGTAGCTTCTGGGAACTAGCACATCTTACTTTCTCCACAGCTCATTATTTTTCTTTCTTGCATTCCCACAGACATCCAGGTTAGCCATTGCTTCTCTATTCTAGCTTTGACCATTTCTGTTCTGCTCCTTGAGTCGTCAGGCCTGATCAGCCCTACTGCTCATCTCCTGCTCCTCAACCCTCTGCCAGTTTTTCAGTCTAGGCAGCATTTTCTTTAGTTTTCATCTCAACTCTGTTTTGGCTTTAGCACTTCCTGCCCTGTCAGTTAGGACCAGGGGCTGTTATTGTCATCTCTTCTTGGGCTCACTAATGAAATAGTCTTACTGGCTTTAATAGTGCAGTGGTCAGATGTGTTTTTTCTACCTGTCACTCCAGTGCCTTTCTGAGTTAAAACTGTAACCCCCGCCCCCAAGTCTGCTGCAGTTTCTCTCACTGTGAAAATTAAAGCATCTGAGGGCATAGCAACAGAAAGCCTTTATGGCTGGGGGTGTTGAAAATAAAAACTCAGGCATGCTTTTTATCGAATTAGCCTTTGCATTTTCCTTAGCCTGGACCAGAGTAAGGCATTTGACTCTGTCCCACATGACATCCTGGTCACCAAACTGGAAAAAACATGGACTGGATGGGCGGAGCACTGCTGGGTAAGGAACTGGCTGGGTGGCGGCACACAGAGAGAGTGGTGATCAAGGGCACAATGTCTACCTGGAGACCAGTGTCAAGTGGCTTCCTCAGAGGTCAGTGCTGGCACCAGTGCTGTTTGACAGCTTTGTCAGTGACATGGACAGAGGAATCAGTGCACCCCCAGCAAGTGTGCAGATAGCACCAAGCTATGTGGCACAGTCGACTTGCTAGAGGGCAGGGATCCATCCAGAGGGACCTGGACAGGCTGCAGAGGTGTACCCAGGCCAACCTCATGATATTCAGCAAGGCCAAGTGTAAGGTCCTACCTGGGTAGGCACAATCCCAAGCACAACTCCAGGCTGGGTGGTGAATGGCTGAGAGCAGCCCTGAGGAAAAGGCCCTGGGGTGTCTGGGGTGATGAAAAGCTTAACGGGAACCTGCAGTGTGCATGGGCAGCCCAGACAGCAACTGTGTGCTAGGCTGCAGCAAGAGCAGTGTGGGCATCAGGGCAAGGGAGGGGATTTTGCCCCTTTGCTCTGCTCTCCTCATACCCCACCTNTTACCCAGGGAGGTTGTGGCTGCTCCCTCCCTGGAGGTGTTCAAGGCCAGGTTGGATGAGTCCTTTAGTGACCTGTACTAGTGGGAGGTGTCCCTGCCTATGGCAGGGAATTGGAACTAGATGGTCCTTGAGGTCCCTTCCAACCTTACCTTTCTATGATTCTATGATTTCTCCTTCACTCATATTGTTGGATTTTTCTTTTATCATCCCACATCAATTTTCCCTCCCTTCCTGACTTCTCTACCCTTTTTATTTTCACAGCTTTCCCTTCTTCCCAGCCTTCTGTCCAAATTCAAACTCTGCTTCTGTTCTGTGGTGATACTTAGGTGGTGATAATCTGGAAAACACATCTACTGCTCGGCATTCTCTTAATTATTAATATTTCACTTGTTAATATTAAATAGTAACTCATTATGCAGAGTTTATATCAGCCTGAAGAGCCACGGCTGCAGCAGGGTCCAAAGCACCAGAGGTTTCTTCTGAGAAAATGCAAATGCATGATGTTTATTGTCAATAAACTGGTAAGATAAAAATTGTATCGGCAAGGGGGCAGGAAAGCAGAAAATTGCCGACTAAGATGTGCGAAGAGCGAAAGAAATAGCAGGGTTAGTTAATTATTTAGCATGGCTGGGTAAGGTGGTGTAAAACCCACAGATAACAGCTTCTGGGGTGACTGATCTGTATTTGTTTTGTTAACACCTAAGAAGAAGAATCTTTTCTTAATTGAAAATTGGACCCAAGTAAACTGGTTCCATTATTTTCAGGCGACAGATGGGAAACAGAAAGCAATGAGCTCAGCTGTTTTTTCCAAGGAGGATACCTGTTTAATTCCTCCACTGGAGATGTAATGGATGTGATTCTGCTCTCACTCAGGCTGCCTGTAAGAGCATTCTCTGGTCATCTCGGGAGATGTAAAGCAGGAGGTGAGGCCTTGCCTGCTCGCTGTAAAGCAATCAGCAACCTACCAGATGATCAGGAGGTAATTTGGGTAATTGAAGAATAAAAGCATAACATTTGTCAAGTCAGGGAGATGCTGGGGAAGGAGATGATGCTTTTGTCCACTGCAATAAATCCACCAGCCCTAGATGCTTACTGTCTGCAAAGGCTGCTTTTGATGAGCTTGTGACGTACAGCAACAGTTGGGCTGCGTCTCCAGGTTAGCTGCAACAGGGATCCAAATTGTTTTGTGACAAATCCTTAGGAAGGCTGCCAGAAGCCTTCTGGCACACACCAGCAGCCTGGTTGTAGCTGTGCACAAATATGCAAATTCTTAGCAGAGGTTAAATGCATTAGCAGTTGTGTTCTGTCTCCCGTTATGAGGGGAACAGAGACATTGTGGTGAATTAGTAACTCACTCAAGAGGCACTGGAGAGCACTGCAGACTGGGCATGTGGCAGAGAGACAGCTAAACAGTGCTGTGTTACTCCTGTTGTGGTTTAGGTTTTGACATCTTTGCTCATTAATCATGAAAATAGGATCACAGGATCACAGGGTCACAGGATGTTAGGAGCTGGAAAGGACCTCTTGAGATCTTCCAGTCAAAACCACCTACCAGAGCAGCACCAGAGAATCCAGCACAGGTCACACAGGAACACATCCAGACAGGGCTGCGAAGGCTCCAGAGAAGGAGACTCCACAACCTCTCTGGGCAGCCTGTGCCAGGGCTCTGGGACTCTCACAGTCAAGAAGTTGTTGCTGATGTTGAGGTGGAACTTGCTGTGCTGCAGTTTCCATCCCTTGCCCCTTGTCCTGTGCCAGGGCACAAGTGAGCAGAGGCTGTCCCTGTCCCTTCCTTCCTTCCTTCCTTCCCCCAGCCCTCAGCTATTGATAGACATTGCTTAGATCCCCTCTCATCCTTCTCCTCTCCAGACTAAGTAGCCCCAGGGCTCTCAGCCTCTCCTCATTAGGCAGTGCTGCCTTCCTTTTGGCATCCCCGTAGCCCTGCCTTGGACTCTCCAGCAGATCCCTGTCCCTCTTGAACTGGGGAGCCCAGAAATGCCTGCAATATTGCAGGTGGGGCCTCACCAGAGCAGAGGAGAGCAGAACCTCCCTTGATCTGCAGGACAAACTGTTCTTAATGCCCCCCAGGATGACATTTTCCTCCTTGGCCACCAGGGCACATTGCTGTCCCATGCAGAACTTGCTGCCCACTAGGTCTCGCAGGTCCTTCTCCACAGGGCCAAAAGAATAGACTAATACTTGTTGTGGATTTTTGTTGCAGATTTGTCCCACCCACAGTTTCTCCCCTGGAGGCACCTCACCTTACCTTCATTTCCATTTTCCAGTTCAAACCCATTGTCCCTTGTCCTGTCATTGCAAGATCTTGTAAATAATCCCTCCCCAGCCTTCCTGTAGGCCCCCTTCAGATACTGGAAGGCAATGAAGGCAATGAAGGAATGGCAGTAGCCATCTCCCTGTGAAAAATGAATCCAAACAAGGAAAAGAAAGCATATTTTGGAACATGGTGCTATGCAAACATATTCTTCAGGACAAGTGTGCTTTCTCCATTAAGGGAGAGAAAAGCTTTCTTTTACCCTGCTATGTGCAAGCTGCTGTGAGATGGTGGAAGGTGAAGTTTTCAGATATGGTGGTATCTTCCATGTGGAAAGCCAGGGTGGTGAATGTTCTGGATGAGACAGCTGTTCAAAGCCCTGACTTAGAGACTATCAAAGAAGCAGCACTTTTGTGACCAGCAGTTATCTGGCTGAGTTAAAAAATACATTGACCTGTCACCTTAAAGGAACATTGTGTCACAGAGCCATGGCCATTCCCCATGCCAGGGCCTGGCAGTGCCTGAAGTCTGATTAGGATGAAGGTATTGTGTACAGTTTGAACTGCAGCTGCTTATCAAAAGACAAAAATAAATCAAAGCCCCAGCACCAGTGGGAGTTTCTGATGGTACAGAGCTGGTATCTTGGAAGCATCATGTCAGGGGGGAGCTTCTGCATTGCCTGAAGCTGTAGCCCCTCCAGCTGGGTCCTTATCAATGCAGAGTGCAATGAGTGATCAGCACACAGGGACCTGTTAGGAAATGCCAAGTGCTGCAGGGCATGAGTGAAGATTGCCCATGGCTGCAGCAGTAGGACAGGACAACCTCTGTACTGTCTCAGCTCTACCTGCCTGAAGCTGTCAGGGAAAGATGCCTTAGCTAAGCCAAGTGGTGGAGAGACACTGGAGTGATACTTGTGCTCCATAGCTGAGCATGTGGTGGAGAGCCACTGTGGTGATACCTGTGCTCCATAGCTGAGCATGTGGTGGAGAGCCACTGTGGTGACATCTGTGCTCCATAGCTGAGCATGTGGTGGAGAGCCACTGTGGTGATACCTGAGCTCCGTTATCCTTTTCAGGTGCCTGCTGGTGGAACAAGAGGAAGATTTAGGGATCTGGAGGGAAAAGAGATGTGAACTCCACTTTGCCTTGACAGTCAGCAAGCCCCTGTGAGGAGTCTGCTGTAGGACATGTTTGGTGGGCTCCAGGGGAGAAGGGAGACTCCTTAACATTTGTGCTTCTTACTCCTTTGTGGTTGTCATGCATATACCTTGGCTGGGGCGAGGCAGCGGTCCTGGTGTGTCCCTTTGTGAGGGCGGTGCTGCTCCCAAGGTGGTTGGGCTAAGGGGGGCTGGTGTATGGTTTTTAGAGGAGAATGGCCCTGTCTTGTTTCCTGCCTAGTGTTCCAATGAAGGTGTGCTGGAGAATGAATCAGACTTGACTCCTTGGGAGGAGATCTGCTTACACTGCTAACTGCATGGTGGCTGAAGTTATGCCTGCAGCCTTTTAGGGGTCAGTGTGAGTTTGCTTTGCTCATGCTTACAGCCTGAGTCTGAGCTGCCTCTCTTCACTAACACTGTGCTGAGTTGTGTGTCAGAACACAGAATCATAGAATGGTAAGGTTGGAAGGGACCTCAAAGATCATCCAGTTCCAACCCCCTGCCATAGGCTGGGTCACCTCCCACTAGTACAGGTCACCCAAGCAGCCTGGCCTTGAACCCCTCCAGGGAGGTTGTGGAGCACAGCCTCCAGAGAGGGAGCAGCCACAACCTCCCTGGGCAACCTGTGCCAGTGTCTCACCACCCTCACTGCAAACAACTTCCTCCTAACATCCACTTTCAATCTCACCTCTGCCAGTTTAAACCCATTGCCCCTTTCCTGTCATTGCAAGACCTTGTCAATAGTCCCTCCACAGCCTTCCTGTAGCCACCTTCAGATACTGGAAGGCTACTCTAAGGTCTCCTGGAAGCCTTCTCTTCTCCAGACTGCAAAGCCCCAACTTTCTCAGCCTGTCCTCANCCTTGCCCTGCTGCCCACACTGCTCTTGCTGCAGCCCAGCACTCAGTTGCTGTCTGGGCTGCACTCATACTGCAGGCTCATAGAATCATAGAATGGTAAGGTTGCAAGGGACCTCAAGGATCATCTAGTTCCAACCCCCTGCCATAGGCAGAGATACCTCCCACTAGTACAGGTCACTCAAGGCCTCTTCCAATCTGGCCTTGAACACCTCATGTTGAGCTTTTCATCACCCCAGACCCCCAGGGCCTTTTCCTCAGGCTTGCTCTCAGCCATTCCCACCCAGCCTGGAGTTGTGCTTGGGATTGTGCCTACTCGGATGCAGGACCTTGGACTTGGCCTTGGTGGATGCCATGAGGTTGGCCTGGGCACAGCTCTGCAGCCTGTCCAGGTCCCTCTGGATGGATCCCTGCCCTGTAGCAAGTCGACTGTGCCACACAGCTTGGTGCCATCTGCAAACTTGCTGAGGGTGCACTGATTCCTCTGTCTTTGGGATCCTCACTGAGCCGCAGGATAAGACCTTACACTATGCATCCAAGTCTGTGGCTCTGGCCATGGTGTTGCTGCTACTGCTGCTTCTTTGGCCCACTGCAGGATGCCTTTTTGCACCTCTGTGCCTTTGTTTTGCCTGCCTGGTGTGTCCTCTGCACAAGATGCTCAGGGCAGAGACTGTGATGTGTAACTGCGTGTGCAGGAACCAGATCTTTATGGAATGCAGAGGAGCTGATTTTATACTGTTATTGATGATAAACAGTATCACAACATAACAACAAATTGATTTTTTTAATCATTTAATCTTCTTCCCCTGCTACTGGAGGCGCTCATTCTATCTGTTAACCTTTAAAGCCATGCTACTAATTTGCTTTAGTGCTTAAAACACAAAGCAAATTTCCCTGAGGCTGCTTCAGAAATCGCTTGTGTGTTATCAAACGATCAGCAATTCAATGAAGACATCTGGGTTGTTGTTTTCTTTACCCAAAGCTATCTGGAGAAAGAATATCAAGATGTGCATAAAGAACAACTTACTGAAGTTGTTCAGAAGTTCTGCTGCTCCTGTAACAAGCTGTTCAAGGTGCTGTGCAACAGTTGTATCCTCCCAAAATGCTCACTTGTCACTAGAATGGTGAGAATCACAGAAAGGACCTCCAAAGCTCATCCAGTCCAACCCCCTCTGTAGGCAGCAGGGACAGCCTCAACTAGATCAGGGTGCCCAGAGCCCTGTTGAACCTCACCTTGAGTATGTCCAGGCATGGGGCCACAACCACCTCCCTGGGCAACCTGTTGCAGTGTTCCAGCACCCTCCTGGTGTGGAACTTGTTCCTCACATCCAATCTCAATCTGCTCTGCTCTAGTTTGAAGCTGTTACCCTCATCGTGTCCCTGCAGGCCTTTGCGAACAGCCTCTCTGCAGCCTTCTTGTACCCTTCAGGTACTGGCAGGTTGCTATTAGGTGTCCCTGGAGCCTTCTTTTCTCCAGACTGAACCCCCCCATCTCCCTCAGCCTGTCCTCATAGTGACCTGCAAAATTAACTCCAAAACTCCTGCAGAGTTCTGCAGTAGTTATATTTTATTACAGCACTGGGTGCAGGCAGGAAGGCTCCATCAGTCCTGCACACCCCATGCTGGCACAAGCCACAATTTATGTTACGAGGACAGACATATTCATAATAAGAAGTAGGGCTGTTACAATTATTTCTTCTAGTTCATTAACATATGTATTGTCCCATTCTCCACCCCGGTTCCAACCCTCTCCAGTGGTCTCAAATGGTTATGTGAGATGAGCGCCAGCACAGTCTTCCTCACAGGGATTTTCCCCCCATCTTTGTTCAGCAGGCCCCTCTTTATGGCTGATGTCAAGATACCTCTGCTTCTCCTTTATCCCCTTCCTGCTCTCCTTAGTGACTGCAGGCCTGGGCCTTTACAAGATTACATATCACAGATCTCCAGCTAGTAGCTACAGATAGTTCTGCAGTGGTTGCTGTTTAGGGTTGCATATTGTCAACTGACTACTATGAACAAACATTCCTACAAAGTTTGGTATTTTATGGTTTGCTACAGACACCCTCCAAAATCTGCATCCGCTCTGTAAGGCCCTTTACCAGCACTCCTTGGTTTTTCTTTTATCAGTGGCAGAGCTGCTCCAACCNGCCAGCACAGTCTTCCTCACAGGGATTTTCCCCCCATCTTTGTTCAGCAGGCCCCTCTTTATGGCTGATGTCAAGATACCTCTGCTTCTCCTTTATCCCCTTCCTGCTCTCCTTAGTGACTGCAGGCCTGGGCCTTTACAAGATTACATATCCCAGATCTCCAGCTAGTAGCTACAGATAGTTCTGCAGTGGTTGCTGTTTAGGGTTGCATATTGTCAACTGACTACTATGAACAAACATTCCTACAAAGTTTGGTATTTTATGGTTTGCTACAGACACCCTCCAAAATCTGCATCCGCTCTGTAAGGCCCTGTACCAGCACTCCTTGGTTTTTCTTTTATCAGTGGCAGAGCTGCTCCAACCTCCTGCTCATTTTCATGGTCCTCCTTTTCCTGTGCTGAGGGCTCAAGAGCTGTATGCAGCACTGCAGGGGAGGTCTCACTAGAGCAGAATAAATCTTTACACAGAGACTTGAGGTTTGTGTTCATTGTCCTATGCTATAAACTCTAAAACTCAGCAGACCCAAGCAGACAGGCTTGCAATGGGGCAATTGCTCTGTTTGGCAGTGGTGTGTGTGAGCAGGCAGGCCTGTGCTCTCTGCAAGTCTCCCCTTCACACATTGTCATCACGCAGTTGAGAATGATGAACACCAGGAGCATGCAGCAAGAAACAATAAATACCTTTGCAGGCTGATCTGTGAAAGTCACTGCTGCAATCCTTGCCTCTGTCAGGCCTGGCTTGCGTAATGGGGAAGCTGCTGGTGCAGGTGATACCGGGTTGCACCATTGCAGTGCTCCTGAGAGCATGGAACTGCTGCAGCTGCCTGCTGGTAGGAATCTATTTTGCTTAAAAAGGGATGCTGCTTTTGAGCACTGAGCAACAACAGAAGGAGGAAGGATGTAGAACAAAACCCAGCCTGAGCTGGCTTGCCTTCTTCTGTGCTGATATGCTCATCATGCCTATGTTTTTGCATGCTCTTGTGTTCATCTAAGAGTGCACCTTTGACTCCGAAACTAAGTTGTGTGCCGTGGTTGGCTGCAGGAGCGATGTTTTGGGTACAGGCTGTTCTTACTGCTTTTAGATTTCAGTAAGACAGAGTTTCCCTGCTGCCCTGGGTGTACTGAAGGCATGCTGCAGTTTGTTTGCTTGACATGGCACTTTAACTGCTTTGTGTGGCTGCTCCAGTCTGAAGTCGTCACCTGCTCAGGTCTGCATTGGTTTGAGACTCATAGAGGCTATATTGCTCTTCCTTGGTTCTAGACTCATAGCAGTTATGTTGCTCTTCCTTGGTTCTAGACTCATAGAACAAAAGAAAGAGCAACATAACTTTTAAGTTTTATGATTTAATTGGTATTCAGCAATGACCCTGATGGAGATGAAGAGAAAGATCCAGGCAGGAGAAGGAGCAACATACATGAAAATGAGACACAGTACAAGGGAAGTTTGGGTAAATTGGGTGCCACAGAAGGTGAAATCTAAGGAAGTTACTTTTCCAGGGAGCATCTGATTTCATTCTTCATCTGCTTTGTAGGTGAGTACGACTGCCATTAATACTGAGGCTGTTTTGTGTGGCCCATTTTTTCTGGTATAATACCTCTGAGAGGTGTACATCTGTCTGCTGGGGAAGTGAGAGCAGCTTTGCATGCTTGGACTTTGTGGCAAGAGCAGATTGTTGGACCAGGATCACTACTGTTCTTCATCTAATCATGGAATCAGCCAGGTTGGAAGAGAGCTCCAAGATCACCCAGCCCAACCTAGCACCCAGCCCTAGCCAATCAACCAGACCATGGCACTAAGTGCCCCATTCCAGGCTTTTCTGGAACACTTCCAGGAATGGCGACTCCACCCCCTCCCTGGGCAGCCCATTCCAATGCAAATCATTCTCTCTGTCAAGAACTTCCTCTTAACATCCAGCCTAGACCTCCCCTGGCACAGCTTGAGACTGTGTCCCCTCCTTCTGTTGCTGGTTGCCTGGCAGAAGAGACTAACCCCACCTGGCTACAACCTCCTTTCAAGTAGTTGTGGACAGCAATGAGGTCTCCAGGCTGAAGAGCCCCAGTATCACACAGTAATTTTTTCTGAGAGTGGAGGAAGGTGCTGTGCTCACTGCTTTTAGGGTTGTAAAGAATTTTCCAGTTTGCAGCAGCTGAGGATGACTACAGGACTGGAGAGCTGTGGCAGCAGAGCTGTGATGCCTGACCTTGTGCACCTTCAGGTCACACTGAAACAAGTGTGAAGTGGCCCTTAAGTACTGCACAATTGCTTGCTCTGTGGTCACTGTGGAAACACCTACTTAAGGGGTCAGGAGTATGGAGCAGCTGACCTCCTGATAGACCTTGATTGCTTCCTTATTGATGGTGCTGTGAGTGAGCAGAGAAAGAATTGGCGCTGGCAGAGGTAAGAGGTAAGCTAAAGGAACTCACCGTCTGGCATGGGGTTATTGGGGTGAAGAGCTGAAGCTGCAGCACTGGCAATGTGCATCTTCAAAGCATCACTATTACCTGTCTCCAGGAGACAGGCACTGTAGCAAATTAAGCACCAGTGCATCACCTCTGGCTGAACTCAGAGGAACATTTGCCATTGGCTTGGCTCTGGCATTAAATGCCTTCATTTGGGCTTTGTTCTGGTCTCTGAGGCTGGCCTGAAGCCCTGCTTGAGGGGTTTCCATGAGGCCAAACCTTGTCTTTGAGGCGTTAGCCCTTCCCCTGCATCCTTCTCTCTGCTGGAAATTTAATGAGGCTTTGCACTGGGTCCTGCTAGGAGAGCAATCCGATGCCCTAATCACAGAATCATAGAATGGTAAGGTTGGAAGTGACCTCAAAGATCATCCAGTTCCACCCCCCTGCCATAGGCAGGGACACCTCCCACTAGTACAGGTCACTCAAGGCCTCCTCCAACCTGGCCTTGAACACCTCCAGAGAGGGAGCAGCCACAACCTGCCTGGGCAACCTGTGCCAGTGTCTCACCACCCTCATTGTAAAGAACTTCTTCCTAACATCCACTTTCAATCTCCCCTCTCACAGTTCAAATCCATTACCCCTTGTCCTGGCATTGCAAGACCTTGTCAGTAATCCCTCCCCAGCCTTCCTGTAGCCCCCTTGAGATACTGGAAGGCTACTCTAAGGTCTCCTGGAAACCTTCTCTTCTCCAGGCTGCAGAGCCCCAACTCTCTCAGCCTGTCCTCATAGCAGAGCTGCTGCAGCCCTCTCAGCATCTTGGTGGCCTCCTCTGGACCCACTCCAACAGTTCCATGTCCTTCCTGTGCTGGTGGCTCCAGAACCGCACACAGGACTCCAGGTGGGGTCTGAGGAGAGCAGAGTAAAAGGGGAGAATCACCTCCTTCTCCCTGCTGCTCACACTGCTCTTGCTGCAGCCCAGCACATAGTTGCTGTCTGGGCTGCACTCACACTGCAGGCTCCTGTTGAGTTTTTCACCACCCCAGACCTCCAGGTCCTTTTCCTCAGAGCTGCTCTCCAGCCATTCACCACCCAGCCTGTATTTGTGCTTGGGATTGTTCCTACCCAGGTGGGTCTAATGTGGGATTCCTCTCTCTGTCAGCCTATTTAACCTTCTTCAGTTAAATTCATGGAATGTTTTAATTTTTAATTTAAAGAAAAGTAACTATTTTTGTAAGACACTTCTGTAGAAGGAATAGGTGCTCTGCTGTGCCCATAAATCAGGAATGGCCCTTTCCATGTGTAGCAGTAATAACCTAGCAACTGGGGAAAAAAGTTAATGTTTTTATCATAGGTGGAAGAAGTCAGACTCATAGAATCATAGAAGGGCTTGGCTGGAAGATCATCTAACCCAACCCCCTGCCATGGCAGGGACACCTCTCAGCTAGCCCAGCTTACTCAAGGCCACATTCAGCCTGCCCTTCAACAGCTCCAAGGAGGGGATGCACAATTTGCTTTAGCTAAGGTTGTTTTGTGCCTAAGAAGAACCAGTTTATTGAATAAATTGTTCATACTTTACAGGTTTTTTGTATGTTATATGTTACATATATAAGCATGCAGGGATATATTCAATGCTATGCTGCTGCTTTGTTTCACTTACACTGTTATGATCTTTAACAGAACCCTGTGCAAAGCACTGCTGAGGCCACACCTCCAGTGCTGTGTTCAGCTCTGGGCTCCTCACTGCAGGAAGGACACTGAGGGGCTGAAGCCTGTCCAGAGCAGGGCAGAGAGGCTGGAGAAGGGCCTGGAGCAGCTGGGCTGTGAGGAAGGGCTGAGGGAGCTCGGGGTGTGCAGACTCCAGAAGAGGGTGAGGGCAGAGCTCATTGCTCTCTGCAGCTGCCTGCAGGGAGGTTGGAGTGAGGAGGGGGCAGCCTCTGCTCCTTGGTGGCAAGTGACAGGAGCAGAGGCAGTGTTTCCCAGCTGCCCCAGGGGAGGTTCAGGCTGGATGCTAGGAAATACTTCTTGCCAGAGAGGGTTCTCAGCCATGGAATGGTCTGCCCAGGGCAGTGCTGCAGCCACCTTCCCTGGAGGTGTTTGAGCAGCCTGTGGAGCTGGTGCTTAGGGACATGGTTTGGTGTTGCCCCTGCAGTGCTGGGTCGAGGGCTGGAGTGGATGAATTTGGAGGTCTCTTCCAACCAAATGTCTTCTGTGATCTCTGGCAAGGAATATTTCCTAGCATCCAGCCTGAATCTCCCCTGGGGCAACTTGGAACCATTGTCTCTGCTCCTGTCCCTTGCTACCGAGGAGCAGAGGCTGCCCTCTCCTCACTCCAACCTCCTTTCAGATAATGGTGCCAAAGTGAGGTATTACAGGCACTGGATTGTGACATCTGTCAGTCAAACCCTGATGAATATCAGCAGGGAAAGTGCCGCTTTGATGCGGGAAGCAGTACAGAGTTTTGCCCAGCTGCTAAAGATGACTGCCCATGTCAAGCATCTAACAGCATCACAACTTCTGTGAAGAAACACTCTGGGGCAGTGTGCAGAGATACCAAGGCTCCGCAAGTTATTATCTCTAACATTTGGACCATGGCACAATTCAAGTCATAATGGACTTCTTAATGCATACACAGTGGGGATCCTTCTCATACTCTGCTGATGTTGTCCAAAGCAGTCATAAAAACACTAACCCAGTCTGTCTCAAACCACTAAAGAGACTGATGCAGTGTTAATTAGATTAATTTCTGAGCCCTAGTGTGCAGATTATCCAAATCATTAAGCCAGTGCCATCTCTGGCCGTCTTTGTGCACAGCAAGCCATTGAGGGCTCGAACCTCTTTGTGGTAAGAGCCGCTGAAGGTCTATCAGCTAACATCTGAGCAATCATAGTGAAAGTAGCCTTAAACCACTGCTGGAGATCTGAGAACTGCCGCTTCAGTGCATCAGGAAGGTAGTGGAAGGTGAGCCCTGTGAAGAAAAATCAGCCTTTTACTTGCCAGCTTTCGATTGTGCTTGGAGGATTGTGTGAGGAACTCAATTGCAGGACAGGAAAGCAATTGCACAGACATTAAATTGGGCCTGGCTGTGCTGGAGGCTCTGCTGCAGCTTTACCTCTCAGTGGGAGCAGAAAAGAGGGTTTGGGCTTCCCCTGGCTTGTAGCTTTCCATGGTGGGGAGAATGGAGGGCGGAAGAGGAGCAGGAGGAAGGGCCAAGTGGGATGCCTTACTGCCTCTTCCCCAAGAAGCTGTTAGCTCAGTGGCCTGCTGAGCCCAGTGATGGTCTAAACGTGGGATCACCTCATTCCTTGCTTTGTCTCAGAAGACAGAGCCAATTCCTCCTGTGCTTCAACCTGAGCACGAACTGCTTGTGCTGACATTGGCTGAATAGGGTGGGACTCTTCCGGAGAGCTCCTTCCCAAGTGCAGAATGTGTCTGTGTCAAAGAGCTGGGGCAAAGTTGCATTTTCCCCAAAAAAATCTTGGTTTAAACAGTTTGGCATTTCCCCAAGAAAAATCCATTGGTTTGGAAAATTTCCAAGCAGCTCTGGTGCAAAACAATGTGTCTGAATTTCAGAGCTCCTTTAGAGGTGCGAGACGGGAAATGCTGGCAGAGAGGGGCAAGCAGGCACTTGGATTTGCTTTGGAAACGGAGTAGAAGAAGGAGCTCATTTGACAAGTACTTATTAAAACCATCCCTGCAGCATCATGGGTTCTGAAATTAGCCTCCCTGCTTCAGTGCAAGTGTCTTTGCTCACTGTCTTATTTATCTCTGTCTTCTTCTCTCCACTGGGGCAATCTTGTTCAGGGATTCCAAAGCTGCCCTTCTGCATCCTCCCTTCTCTGTTTTCTGTGTATGGTTTGGGCAAGGAGGTCTTCAGCTTAGGGATCAGATGATTTACAAAGTAGAAAAATATTGCTTTATAATGAAAGGAGGATATTGAATAAAACCCAGATTTAATATCGAACCTAAGAGAACACCCTGATGAATGTAATTGCATTTTAAGCGCCATGATTGAATTTTTGATCCATATTGCATTTGTTTGGCTTGTGAATCTTTTATGAAAAAAAAATACAAAAAAACAAATGTGTCTGGAGATTAAAGGATTACTGAGTTTTTAAGAAGCCTGGGCAGCTGGTAAAACATCTGAATATTCTTGCCTCAGTTTGTTGGAAGAGCTATATTAATGTTATGTATCCTAGCAAGAGATCAATTTCAAGCCAAAATAGCCCAGGAGAAGGGGGGCAAGAGAGAAGAGTTGTAAGGGACAGTTCCTTCTACAGGGGAACACTTTAGCAAGAGCTGGAAGGAAATGGTACTGCAATGCAAAATAAGAGTTTGTCTGAAATGGCGATGGAGGAGGAGGATTTCCGTTTTTCTCAGAATTTTCTGATGAGGTGGCAGGAGTGAGCATTGCCTTGCGTCCACTCAAACTCTAAGAGTCACTCATGGTGGCTTTCTCCCTTAGCTCCAGCTAACCTACTGGAGCCTTCAACTCCAGGTTCCTCCAGGATACATGGAGGCAGCAACTGTGTTTGTGAAAGGGGTTTAGGCAGTGGAGGGAGAACTCCAGCAAGCACATTGAGCACGGAAAGTGATGAATTTAGCTGAGAGAAACAATAAAAGTCAGTTAGGGTCAAGGTGTCCCTTTAGGCAAGACAGGGCAAGCGGCTCCACATTCTGCATGGGAGCTAATAATTCCTCCCCAGCCTTCCTGCAGCCCCCTTCAGATACAGGAAGGCTACTCTAAGGTCTCCTGGAAGCCTTCTCTTTTGCAGGCTGCAGAGCCCCAACTCTCTCAGCCTGTCCTCAGAGCAGAGCTGCTGCAGCCCTCTCAGCATCTTTGTTGAAGGCTGGGGAGGGACTATTGACAAGGTCTTGCAATGACAGGACAAGGGACAATNAGTGACCTGTTCCGAGTCGGAGGTATCCCTGACTATGGGAAGGGGTCTGAATGGTCTTTAAGGTCCCTTCCAACCTTACCATTCTGTGATATAACACCAAAAGAACAGTCTTGCTGTGACTAGGAAGTTAAAAGAAAAAAGCCCTGAACAATAAATAAAAGGTATTTCAGGTTGGGCAGTTACAAATAGGTAGAGGGAAGGGAAAAACAAGATACAAAAAAATATCTGTACAACCAGACTGATGACAATGGATGGAGGTAGATTCAGGAAGGGATGTCCACCATGTGGTAGAAAATGGCCACAAGGTAAGACAAGAGCAGGAGGAACAAGGTGGTGCTGGAAGGCAGGCATGCAGGAGAGAGAGGAACAGAAGTTCCTCTGTTTATATAGGGGGTCCAGACAGAGAGTGGGCTAAACACTACACACCGGGGGTCAAGCTGACCTGGGATCAAGTTCAGACCTCTCCCCCGACCCAGGAGGGTTAACCCTTCACATTGTGGACTTCCAAGCCTAGTGCAGAAATCTGGAATAACTTTTTGTGTGCGCTTTTAGTCCTGAGCCGAGCCAAGCCTGAACTGTGGATGCGTTTCAGGTACCCTAATAGTCTAAGCAGGTACCCTCTGTTTGATAAAGTGCATTCCTTATTTATTCTTTAAGCTGTACAGCAGAGTTGTGGATGGCTTTGAAGCTGTTCACAACAAGCACTTTATCAAATGAAAGTAATGAAAAGGCCTGGCTTGATCTGCCAATCTCACCTGCAGCATTCACAGCCTGGCTGAAGAGCTTCTGCCTTTGTTAATCACTTTTCTTCCCTCTCAGCCTTGTGGCCTGACCCTTTCCATCTCTGTTGCAGCTTTAAAGACTTGTGACTTCATTCTAAAGTGTAAATAGAAGCTTCCAGAACAGCTCTGCTATAAGGACAGGCTGAGAGAGTTGGGGCTTTGCAGCCTGGAAAAGAGAGGGCTTGGAGGAGACCTTCTAGTAGCCTTTCAGTATCTGAAGGGTGCTACAGGAAGGCTGGGGAGGGACTATTGACAAGGTCTTGCAATGACAGGACAAGGGGCAATGGGTTTGAACTGGCAGAGGGGAGATTGAAAGTGGATGTTAGGAGGAAGTTGTTGGCAGTGAGGGTGGTGAGACACTGGTACAGGTTGCCCAGCGAGGTCGTGGAGCACAGAAGCACAGAATGTGATCTTTGATCTTTCATCTGTGCTTCTGTGCTCCACAACCTCCCTGGAGGTATTCAGGACCAGACTGGACAAGGCCTTGAGTGACCTGTTCTAGTGGGAGGTGTCCCTGCCTATGGCAGGGGGTTGGAACTAGATAATCTTTGAGATCCCTTCCAACCTTACCATTCTATGGTCCTATGATCCCAAAGTACATCCCAAAAGGAACTGGACAGAACATGGGAGGGATATTGATCTCAATTCATTGGGTTGTTATTTTCCTATAAAATCTGAGATTCAGGATGTTCTTTGTCTCCTTGCCTGCCTGCTTTTCTCAGTGTCTCGCTCTTCCTTCTGGCCTTGCCTACTGTGAGCCAACAGTTTGGCTAGGCTGGTGGTTGAGACTGGGTGTAGGCAATAAATAATAGTGGCTTAGCTGTCAACAGCCCTCTGTGCTTTTGTCCACAGGGGTCTGGGTTTGTCCAAGTGAGTCCCTGGACTTTGTCCAGGTGGGTTAGCTGGACTATTGGCTACAGGTATATATGCATTTGTATATTACCTTTTACATTTAGTCATCTTTTAAAAGAATAATTTCATTTTACTTCTGAAATTTTGAGTAGTGTGATCATAGAATCATAGAATGGTTTAAGTTGGAAGGGACCTTAAAGCTCATCTAGTTCCAACCCCCTGCCATAGGCAGGGACACCTCCCACTAGTACAGCTCACTCAAGGCCTCCTCCAACCAGGCCTTGAACACCTCCTGGGAGGGAGCAGCCACAACCTCCCTGGGCAACCTGTGCCAGTGTCTCACCACCCTCACTGCAAGGAACTTCTTCCTGCCATCCAGTTTCAGTCTCCCCTCTGCCAGTTTAAACCCATTCCTCCTCATCCTCTCATTACAGATCCCTGTTAATAGTCCCTTCCCAGCCATCCTGTAGGCTCTTTCAGATATTGGAATGCTACTCTAAGTTTTCCTGGAAGCCTTCTCCATGCGGTAGAGCCCAAACTCTCTCAGCCTGTCCTCACAGCAGAGCTGCTGCAGCCCTGTGAGCACCTTCGTGGCCTCCTCTGGACTGGCTCCAACAGTTTCATGCCCTGCATTTTTGGAGATCTGTGTTGACATTCCTCGAAATAGTTTGATTTCTCCAAGAGCTTTGGTTATTTTCCCCACTGAAAATGGGCTCCCTTCTCTCTGTGTTAGCTTTCCCCTTTCTGATAGCATTGATTGCTCCTGAAAATCTTGACCCAATGGCATAAACAAGGATTCTTTTGGCACCTCATCTCTAATTAGAGGTGTTTAATAACTGGGGAAATTGTGCCTTGTAAATAGTCCCTTGTAAATAGTAAATGGTCACTTCCCTTTAGGGGGTAAAACCAGCACAAACTCCATCTGGATATGTAGGGGGTATCCAGTTCAGCAGTGCTCTGGATGCATTTGTGCTGCTGGATGTAAGCAGCCAGCTCAGAGGGCTTTGAGCTTCTTGTACAGTGTGAAATGTCACTTTTGGTGTGTTGAGTGGAGCGAATGCCCTGCCAATGGTAGCACTTGGACTCCTTCTAGCCTTCTGCCGCAATCTCTTCCATGACCAAATGAAGCAAAGTCTTTTGTTGGTGTTGTCTGGTTTTGGTGGTGGTGTTATTTGGCCTGTTTAAAAAAACTATAAAAAGAGGGGAAAAAAGTTTTGTAGCTTCCTTCATTTGTAGTTATATTTTCTTTTCATTACACCTTCTCTCCCAATGAAGGTGTGAAGCTGTCTGTTTTTTACTGGCCAATATGCAAAGATAGGTTGGTATTGAGTGAAATCTCTGGGAACTGTTGTGAATGCCGTTGTGGGCAGCCACAATTATCTGCTAGGCTCTAATAATTCATATTTGGATTTGCTTGTGCCTGTTGTTGCTTAGCTTATGATGATAACGCTTATGGAGATGGAGCTTAGCAGATTTTTGTTTTGTTAAAAGAAAAAGCTCCTTAAGCCCCATGTATTTAAATGAACTCATGTAATTCATAGGAGTTAAAGGATGAAAAAAACAAACAAACAAAA
>VWYK01032127.1:0-13059 GCA_013399775.1 Semnornis frantzii | reverse complement strand
AGCCCAGCACTCAATTGCTGTCTGGGCTGCACTCACACTGCAGGCTCCTGTTGAGCTTTTCATCACCCCAAAACCCCAGGTCCTTTTCCCAGCCTTGGGTTGTGGTTGGGGTTGTGTGTATCCAGGTGCGAGACCCTGCACTTGGCCTTGTTGAATTTCACGAGGTTGGCCTGGGCCCACCTCATGATGTGAAAAGATGGGGCACAGGGCAAGAAGCCAGAGGAGAAAGGGGAACTGCTGGTGACCAGGAGCAGCGAGGCACAGAATGTGTTCTTTCCTCATGCAAAGTGCACTCAGGTGTCTCTCATTATCTAATTCCTGACTGCTGAAGTTTTCAATCTCACTGCTTTTATTTTTATACCATTTTGTTCTTTTCTAAGGAGAAGCATAGCAAGGAAAGTGTAACAGTCTGTACCAGTCATCATTTCCTTCCATACTTCTCACCAGCAAATGACTGGACGAGCAATCTTTTGCCAATGGCTTGATTAGAGGCAACCTTTAGATTTAATAATGCACTTTAACGTGCTGAGCCACTTAGAAGAGCTTGTTGAAGGAGAAAAAGCAGAACGGCTATTGTCACAGCTAAGGATGGAAGAAAGGCTCAGTCATTAAAGTCATCACAGAAACAACATTATGAAGTACACAGGAATAATCTCAGAGGAGTTCCCATCTGACTGACAATGACAAAATAATGCAGCAAGCTAAGGAAGGGCTTCTTTCCTCACCTGGCTTTATTACTACCCTTATTACCTTTCCCTGACAGACAGCTTTTCAAGCACTGTTATTGCACCTAGTATTAAATAAAGCTCAGCATGGCAAAATTTAAATTCTGTCATCTGCAGCCCTGAACTGAGGGCGCTCAGCAGTGCTGCAGCCCTCAGCAGCAGTGCTCCAGCACCCAGACCTCCCAAAACCCATTCACTTCTGAGCTGTGATGTTGAGCACCCATTCACTTCTGAGCTGTGATATTGAGCACCATGCCCCAGTGAGCCAGTTTGTGCCCAAAGGCCACAGGTACAACAAACTTTGCTCTGAGCAGGCTGAAGTTGGTCCACAACTGCTTCCTTAACATCCCTGACCACACTGGGGATGTATCCTCCCTCAGGAAGAGGATGGAAGGGGTTGAGTGGGCATTCAAGACCTGAGATCAGGCTTTAGCACAGCCAGCAGAGAATTCTCTTTCCAAAAAGCAACCTTCTCCGCTCTAAGGTGGAAGTTGGCTTTGGCTTGGGAGTGACCTGAACATGTCTCTGCCACTCAATATTCAAGATACACAAGGAAGGAAAAGGTGACCCAAGAGAAAGAAAAAGAAGCACTCAAGGACCCAACCGCACCAGAAGGCCAGCAGTGGTATTTCACAGATGTAAATGAGTTCACAGTCTGTAAACCACACATAAAGTGTCAGGACAGGCAAAGGTCAGATTATCATGAAATCATTACAGGAAAGGCTTTTCCTTTGCATAGAACTGCTGAAGCTAAGCACACTCCACAGAGCCAACAGGAAAATTAATCTTTTCAATTCTTTTTTTTTTTTTCTTTTTAAAAAACAAATACAATTGCCACTTTAATAACATCAGGATTAATTTAGCTCTAAAAAGTGCCTGTGGATCTTGCAGAATTAAGTTTTGCCACTGTGGAGTCTTCAGAAATGTCACAGAATCACAGATTGGTCTGAGTTGGAGTGGACCTCCAAAGCTCATTCAGTCCAAGCCTCTCTGCACTCAGCAGGGACAGCCTCAACTAGATCAGGCTGCCCAGAGCCCTCTCCAGCCTCACCTTGACTATCTCCAGGGATGGGGCCACAAACATCTCCCTGGGTAACCTGTTGCAGTGTTCCAGCACGCTCATGGTGCAGAACTTGTTCCTAACATACAATCTCGATTTGCTCTGCTCTGGTTTGAAGCTGTTGCCCTCATCCTGTCCCTGCAGGTCTTTGCAAACAGTCTCTCTGTAGCCTTCTTGTACCCTTCAGGCACTGGCAGGTTGCTGATAGGTGTCCCAGGAGCCTTCTCTTCTCCAGGCTGCACACCCCCAGCTCCCTCAACCTGTTCTCATAGCAGAGCTGCTCCAACCCCCTGAGCATTTTTGTGGTCCTCCTCTGAACCCTCTCCATTAGGTCCATGTTCTTCCTGTGTTGAGGGCTCTGGAACTGGATGCAGGACTGCAGGTGAGGTCTCCCCAGAGCAAAGTGGTAGAATCCCTTCTCTCCATCTCTAGCTGCACTGCTGTGGATGCAGCCCAGGCTGCCACTGGCCTTCAGATCTTCTGCACAACACATGTGTATGCATGCACACATACATATACATATAGACACATGAAATATACATTTACAAATACACATATATGCAAAACACCACCAAAAGGGCACATGTTCTATTCCTGCAGAACTCCTGAATGTCTCAGAATGAAATCCTCAGGTACCTTCCTCACCAAACTGCAGACTGCTGTGAGACAAGAGGAAATGTTGGCTACACTGATTTGTTTTCCCAGGGGAACAAAGCCACTTCTCATTCTCACTGCACCCAGCTGGACGCTCAACCTCTGTCAACAGGTATAATACCAGGTCAAAGCTGCAGTCATTGCTGGCTCCAAAGGGCTTTCATTTTCCTTTTCACTCAGTTCTCTTCTACCTGTAGCAACCAGGGCTTTTGGGAGCCAGTTGGGAAAGCAAAAGATGGCAGGTCAGGGACATTTGGCTCCTGCAGATGAAGCAGGCAGTACACTCCACACCAGCCCTCCCCCTATCCACACTTGGTACTTTCTGAAGTACCACACATTGTTTTTGCACACTCCAGCCAAGCAACTGCTCTCTCTGTGCTGCTCCACATCCTGCTCCACCAATTATTTGTCTCCTCCTTCTTTCTTTGCCCAGTCCTAGACAGAAGAGACTCTTCAACTTCTAATCACTGCTCTGAATTTCAGTTTTTTCCCACTGATTAAGGGCTGTGTTTGTCCCTGCCTCACATCCCCCTCTGCCCAACTGCCTACCAGATGCAGCCAGCACACCATCGAGGCTTCAGAAACACCTCACAGAATGAACAAATCCATTCGGCTTTACCAAATTCAATAATTCCACTTCTGGAATAAACTCTCTTGGTGCCTGCTCTAAGTCCTGATCCCTCACAGTCAATAAATGTCATCTCGCAGGCTTCTGAGGCAGGCCTTTAAATGCTCAGGGCATGCCTCAGAAAAAAAAATCATTTGTTCAGGCAACAATCCTGCATAATTTTTTTTTCAGGGTGTCTCAAAATTAGCCTTTTCTGTTCCATGAAGCCATGAGGGGAGAGGTACTTGCTACATGCAAACCACACCTCACGTGCTCCAATACAGAATCATAGAATCATAGAATGGTAAGGTTGGAAGGGACCTCAGAGATTACCTAGTTCCAACCCCCTGCCATAGGCAGGGACACCTCCCACTAGTACAGCTCACTCAAGGCCTCCTCCAACCTGGCCTTGAACACCTCCAGGGAGGGAGCAGTTATCTGAAGAAGTTTATAAGTCTAACTAACTAACCACAACCTGGCACTTGTGGGTGCTCAGTCCTTGGAAATACTGTGGTTGTGTGTGTGTGTGTGTGTGTGAGAGAGAGCTGGCAGATGCTGCATCTCACACTCTGGAAGCCCCACGTGCCAGGGGCAAGATATTTACAGCATTTTTTCTAATGGCTTCCCATGGCTGGTGACCTTTCTGCTGAATACTTCAGCACCCTTCTTTGCCAATGTCTGTTACAGTGCCCCCCTACCCCTATCTGACTCTGATGGTCCATGAATAGTTGATACTAAATGAAAGCATTAGAAACCACAGGATAAATTCTGTCCAGTAGTCAGCCCTCACAGACTTTAATGACACAGGGCAGTGTGCGCTNCCCAGCCGATCCTCCTTGCGCATAAGCCAAACCTTGGGGTAAAGTGTGGGAGTGGGGAGAAGGTGGAAGGGTGGTTGGGAGCCCCTCCTGGGGACTCTGATTTCTGGGAGGGGGATTGTGTTTCTGTATTGCCTTTAACTTGTCTATCTCTGTAACTGTTCATGTCTATTGTGTATATCTCTGCTTGTACATTATGCTGAGCTGTAAAGAGAGCTTCAGTCCTTAACTTCCAGCTGGCTGAGTCTAGTCTGGGTGATTTTCATAGTGCGGGGGTGTGGGTAACTCCCAAACCATCACAGAGCATCATGGCTACAGGCCTGACTTGCAGAGCTTTGGGCTTTGGCTTCTGTTGAACCAGAGCTGGAGAGAGCAGGGAGTTATCCCTTGCCTGTGCCTTCACAGCAAAAGGGTTTTATTCCACTTGCCATTTGCTGGTGTGCTGGCACTGTCCTTTAGACTAAACCACTCCCACCTATTGGCAGCAATTAACTCACCATTTGAGCTTTGGATTTGCTACACTAAACAATCCAAGCTCGGCTCTTCTCATCTCCTTTTAGGGCTCTCTATTTCCTTCCTCCACCCCAACAGTTCATCCCTCTGTCTCCCAAGGGAGGATTTGGCAAATTTTCTTCTACCTTCATAGAAGTAGCAGCTTGCTTCCCCTCAAGTCCATTTGGAGTGTAAGCTGTCCAGAAGAGGGAAAGGTCTATGCCACACCATGCCTTTGTGCTGTGTAATGGAATTCTCCACCAAAATCATGTTGCAAAGCCAAGAGTAAAACACAAGCTGTCAGTGACTCTTGCAAGTCAGCCTCCAGAGTTCAGCAAAGGAAGCTGGAAAGTGACTGCTCCCTGGAAGTGTTTCCTTAAGACCACTCATCAGAACAGAGCTGTTGGTAATGCCTGTACCACAAATTCCAGAAATCCTGCCACATTCAGGGAGTGCTCATTGGCTTTTCCATCTTCTCTTTCCAGCAGTCCACACTGGGCTCACACAGAGCCCAAAACTAAGGTCCATGCCTTACCAGCAGCTAAAACTCAGCAGAAGCTCCCTGCCTGAAGAGATATCCCAGGTGTGGCACCCTGACAGCCTTGACACAGTACTATGAAACTTGTACAAATGCCTATCAGGGACTCCAGTAACCCAAGTGACTGGATGGACTTCAGGGAAGAAAGAAGTAAGCCCCCAGCACTCAGCACAGCATCGCAGTGTAAGGGATAACATCCTCTGGAGAAACTATCACAGCCATTGCCGCCCTCACGGCAAAGAGTAGACAGAAGATCCAGACGTGAGATGAGAATGTGGGAGGCACTAGAGGCTCCTTCTCCTGTCACTTCACATTCTGATGTTCCCAACACCATGGCACACTGCATTTTCCCTTTCTGCCAGAGTCGAAATTAACTCATAGGTCGCTTACTAATTACCATGTGGCCTTTGCTTTGGCTGTTCTGGATGAGATTTGTAGCTAAAGCTGAATCAATTATAACAGAGAGAACTCCAACAAAGCATCTCTTTAAACTATAATTTCATCATTTACCCTCCAAGAGCCAAGAAGCAGGAGGGAGATATCTGAGGCCAAACCTTGCACGAGAAATCATAGAATTATAGAATGGTAAGGTTGGAAAGGACCTCAAATGTCATCTAGTTCCAACCCCCTGCCATAGGCAGGGACACCTCCCACTAGTACTAGTCACTCAAGGCCTCATCCAACCTGGCCTTGAACACATCCAGGGAGGTTGTGGAGCACAGAAGAACAAAATGTGATCAAAGCAACCTGTGCCAGCGTCTCACCATCCTCACTGCAAACAACTTCCTCCTAACATCCACTTTCAATCTCCCCTCTGCCAGTTCAAACCCATTGCCCCTTGTCCTGGCATTGCAAGACCTTGTCAATAGTCCCTCCACAGCCTTCCTGGAGCCCCCTTCAGATACTGGAAGGCTACTCTAAGGTCTCCTGGAAGCCTTCTCTTCTCCATGCTGCAGAGCCCCAACTCTCTCAGCCTGTCCTCACAGCAGAGCTGCTGCAGCCCTCTGAGTATCTTCATGGCCTCCTCTGGACTGGCTCCAACAGTTCCATGTCCTTCCTGTGCCGGTGGCTCCAGAACTGCACACAGGACTCCAGGTGTGGTCTGAGGAGAGCAGAGTAAAGGGGCACAATCCCCTCCCTTGCCCTGCTGCCCACACTGCTCTTGCTGCAGCCCAGCACACAGTTGCTGTCTGGGCTGCACTCACACTGCAGCCTCATCTTGAGCTTTTCATCACCCCAGACCCCCAGGGCCTTTTCCTCAGGGCTGCTCTCAGCCATTCACCACCCAGCCTGGATTTGTGCTTGGGATTGTGCCTACCCAGCTGCAGGACCTTACACTTGGCCTTGTTAAATGTCATGAGGTTGGCCTGGGCACAGCTCTGCAGCCTGTCCAGGTCCCTCTGCATGGATTCCTGCCCTCTAGCAAGTCGACTGTGCCACACAGCTTGGTGCCATCTGCAAGATTGCTGAGGGTGCACTGATTCCTGTGTTCATGCCACTGACAAAGATGTTATATCCTCATGTTTAGTCAAATGCTACTTTAGAGGAGCTCCCAATAGCTTCTATTAATCATCTTCCCACTATGTCCTTTCATGGAACTGAAAGCATTCTCCCACTCTTGTCAGTGCCAGCAAGCAATCTCTTTTGGCTCTGTGGGGCACCTGAGGAAGGGGCTTGGGCAGATCTGCTGCTGAGGCTTCATGTGGCCATGGAGCACTTGAGGAAGGGGCCTGGGCAGGGCTGTTGCTGAGGTTGCACGCAGCCATGTGTGAGCACCTGCAAAGGGGAGGACCAGACATGGAGCTCTGCCTGCTTGCACAGCTCCTCACAGCAGCTGTTTTCCTGCCAGGAAAGGTGTGCCAAGATCAATTCCAATTGTACTGACAACACCGAATATGTATTTCACTATCACTATGCACTGTCTGGCATGCCAAGTAGAAGGAAATCTTTTCCTTTCAGAGAAGCAATCAAGGCTCAGGACTGGTCTGCAGAGATCCTGAACTGCAGTGTAAGATCATGAACTCCATTTCATGTCCCTATAGGCTTTGCTGTTCTTATTGCAGCTGGAACCAGTTCCCCCTCAACCATGTCTGTCTTCCTCAGAAGAGGCTTGGTCCTGGGTCAGGCAGGAAGACAAAGAACCATGTTAAGGGCAGCTACAGCCAGGGGCCATAGCCAAGGTGTTTACCGAGAAAAGACTGTAACTGAAACTTGTGCACCATGGGATGGAGGAACTTATGCATGGGCTGGGCAAACCCAGCCTCTTTCTGTCAGCTAAAGAATGAGCTGAAATGCTTCCTCAGTTCTGCCTTACAGAATGTGCTGCAAAGCATGCAGGTCCTGGGGCTGGCCCTGCTCTGCGAACACACAGCCACACGCAGCTGCTGCTGTCCAAACGCAGATGGAAATGTTTTCCTTTCTGCCTCAGGATGTCCTCCTTGGGAGGTGTCAGGGTGTCAAACTCCATCATCCTTTTCAAGCTAACAGCATTTTGAGCAGAAGATGGTTTACTCAGAAGAGCATCTTTGAGTAAAATGTTTCTGATAACCTTTCTCTGAAGCTACACTTCATGTAAAATTCATATTTGGAAATTCTGAGTGAGACGCTTGAAGAAGGCTAAATGCAGCCCTGGGTTATGGCATTGGGGGGTCCCCAAGTTTCCCACCTCCAGAATGTAACTTACTTGGCACTGAATAAGAGTTATTGTCTTATTCTCTGAAAACTAAATACCAATCACAGCATAATACAGTACAATCTGGTGACTCATAACCTGAAGCAGATTGGGATGGATGAGAAAGCTTTGCCATGAGTCAAGGTGTTTGGACATTATCACAGTCAGAAGCTCTGTCCTGAAGGCCTGTTCAGAGCCTAACTACAGCATGACCAGCTCTAGAAATTACGGCACAGCATTCAGATCTTTAAGTACATTAATCACTAAGAGTCGGGCCACAGTACTAGATGAGACAGACAAGACAGGCTGAGGGAGGTGGAGGTATTCAGCCTGGAGAAGAGAAGGCTCCAGGGACATCTAACAGCGACCTGCAAGTACCTGAAGGGTACAAGAAGGCTGCAGAGAGACTGTTTGCAAAGGCCTGCAGGGACAGGACAAGGGCAATGGCTTCAAACTAGAGCAGAGCAGATTGAGATTGGATGTGAGGAACAAGTTCTGCACCAGGAGGCTGCTGGAACACTGCAACAGGTTATCCAGGAAGGTGGCGGAGGCCCCATATCTGGAGATAGAATCATAGAATCATAGAGTGGTAAGGTTGGAAAGGACCTCAAATGTCATCTAGTTCCAACCCTCTGCCATAGGCAGGGACACCTCCCACTAGCACAGGTCACTCAAGGCCTCCTCCAACCTGGCCTTGAACACCTCCAAGGAGGGAGCAGCCACAACCTCCCTGGGCAACCTGTGCCAGTGTCTCTCCACCCTCACTGCAAACAACTTCCCCCTAACATCCAGTTTCAATTTCCCCTCTGACAGTTCAAACCCATTGCCCCTTGTCCTGTCATTGCAAGACCTTGTCAATAACCTCTCCCCAGCCTTCCTGTAGGTCCCCTTCAGATACTGGAAGGATACTCTAAGGTCTCCTGGAAGCCTTCTCTTCTCCAGGCTGCAGAGCCCCAAGTCTCTCAGCCTGTCCCCAGAGCAGAGCTGCTGCAGCCCTTTCAGCATCTTGGTAGCTTCCTCTGGACCCAATCCAACAGTTCCATGTCTTTCCTGTGCTGGGGGCTCCAGAACTGTACGCAGTAAGAGAGATCTTCAAGGTGAGGCTGGACAAGGCTGTGGGCACCCTGATCTAATTGAGGATGTCCCTGCTGAGTGCAGAGGGGTATTGGACTGAATGACCTCTGGAGGTCCCTTCCCACCTGGGTGATTCTGTAACCATGTGAGCAGGGTGCTGAATTGCTCTCTTTCACAGTTTCTTACACTTCTACATTTCCTGCCTACCTTTCCTGGGCCTTTTATTAGGAATCCCCCTGGAAGCAGTTAAAAGGCTGACCAAGTGACAGACAAATATTCTTCCTGCTCTTCATGTTCTGATGGAACTTTTCTCCTCAGACCCCAAGTGTTGGCTACTCAGCATCATTTACATCTCTCACTCACGGCTTCACTTTCCATTGCTGAGGCACAGCTCAAAAAGTAACTCTTATGAACACAAGAAAACTCAGTGTGAGAAAGACAGGGGTAGGAAAAGGAGGAGGGGAAGAGGGCTGCCTTCACATAGGTAAAAGTGTTGACATGACAAATCTTCTCCCTTAATTAACTTATTTGCCTTCTTGAAAGCTCGTGATGACAAATTACCTGAACTGAGGTGGCCTGGGAGTTGATATCCCTCAGTGTCCACTGCAGTAAATTCATAGAATCATAGAATCAAGCATGTTAGAAGAGACCTCCAAGCTCATCCAGCCCACCCTAGCACCCAGCCCTAGCCAACCAACCAGACCATGGCACTAAGTACTCCATCCAGGCCTTGCTTCAACACCTCCAGGGACTGTGACTCCACCACCTCGCTGGGCAGCCCATTCCAATGCCAATCACTCTCTCTGTCAAGAACAAATTATTGCCTGGCTCTGCTGATAGAGATGGAGAGAGGTGATGGAGTTCCATAACAAAGGATAAACAACAATATCCTATGAGGAGAGGCTGAAGGAGATGGGGTCATTTAGTCTGGAAAAGAGGAGATGCAGGGGTGACCTCAATCCTGTCTACAACTACCTGAAAGGAGGTTGTAGCCAGGTGGAGTTGGGCTCTTCTGTCAGGCAACCAGCAACAGAAGGAGGGGACACATTCTCAAGCTGTGCCAGGGCAGGTCTAGGTTGGATGTTAGGAGCAAGTTCTTGACAGAGAGAGTGATTGGCATTGGAATGGGCTGCCCAGGGAGGTGGTGGAGTCGCTGTCCCTGGAGGGGTTGAAGCAAAGCCTGGATGGGGCACTTAGTGCCATGGTCTGGTCACTTGGCTAGGGCTGGGTGCTAGGTTGGGCTGGGTGAGCTTGGAGGTCTCTTCCAACCTGGCCGATTGTATGATTCTGTGATTTTATGATGCTATGATTTTATGATTCTATGGTTCTATGGTTCTGTGATTGTTTTCCACTCTGTAACCAAGCTGCTGGTTCAGAGTGCTTAGATTAGGAATTGGTGCTATGGAAATAAAACGTCTTCCTCCCTTGCTTTCTTTTCTCCCTGAGGTGAGCAATGGCTACAAAGCAGCCATCTATTTCCTAGTAAACACTGTGCTGTGCCAGTCTGCCAAAGCTGACTTTATGCTAAGTTCCAAAAGGCATTTTTGCCAACAAACAGTCATTCAGACATCAATAAACATTGTGTGCTTTATGTCATCCTGCTGAGTTTTCAGCAGGCCACAGAGCTCTTTATATTGTGTCTTTCAGTTCCCAGATCCTCAGTACCCCACTATGGCTATTCCCACCCTCTCCTTAGGTCAGAAGTGGCTTCAGAGGTGTGTGTGTGTGACGCTGCTGAGACAGCTCTGCTCTGTTGTGCTGTTCCTGTGTGTCACTCAGCTAAGCTCCTGTTCACCACATTACAGAGGCAGTCTGGGGACAAAGTATGGGAGACCACGAACAGCTCCTACTGTCCTGAAAGCGAGGATAGAACTGGTGGTGACTTCCCAGTGTGGTTCCACTCTGCTAGCTATGGATTTAATTACACACTCCAGAAGGACACAGCCATTAGCATATGCATAAAATGCAGTACAGAGCCTTTGACTAGGCTACTCTAAATACTGCAAGCCATGGAACACGGTTCAGGGAGCAGGGCACAAGGGAAGGAGGAGGTCATGCCGATGCTGTATCGAAGTAGCAACCGGAGATAAAGCCGGGCAGCAACATCTCTCCAGTCTGCAACGCTGCACTGAGATCAGCACAGTAAATAGGACACCATGAAAATGTTGATTAGAAGCAGAGCACAGCTTCTGTTTCTCCAGAAACCCCTGGTGCCTGCGGAGAGAGCTGGGGATCTGCTCACTTTGCATACCGCAAGCAATCGGCAGGCACATGGCATAACCTGCTTCGGTCCTCTGCTGTGTCAGTGTGAATGTCCTCTGGGATCAGCAGCTTTAGGCCCCAGGTGAGGGATTTCCATGTGCACCTCTCACTTCCCACTGCTGCAGCACTGACAACTCCCTTGCTACCACCTTGAACTCTGCTGAGTCTCAGCACGGCAGCTCCTGGCAAACCCAAACCAGTATTGCGTTAGCTTCCTTTTGAGGAGCGGCCAACCCTCTTCATGCAGGAGAAAGGCTGCTGCTCACCAACCCAAACCAGATGCTTTCCACCAGCCCTCCTCAGGTGCTGGCCCTAAGTAGGTTCTTGCCATCTGCAGTTCCTGAAGGAAAATTACTGCCTGAGCTGCCAACACGTTGGCCAGCTCTCCTCCCTGATCCTTCAGGAGCTGAAGGGGCTGTGTTTGATGCTGCTGGCACCAGCACAGGTCCTGCACAGCCAGGTAACCCCAGGCATTCACTGGCTCTTTTCACTTGGCTAGATATTACTAGAAGAACATAAAGTGCTGCTGCTCCAATCCCTTATCACAGACATTATTTCTTTCCTGTGAAAAGACTCAGGTCCTGGGTATTTCAGCTGTGGCCGATTTTGTGGCATTGGCCTTTTCCTCTTCTCCTGACATCTGCTCCTAGGTAAACATTTGTTCTGAAGCTACAGACAGAGCTACAACATGGGCTCCAACACAGCCCTACGAGATGGAAGGTCAGGACCAGGGCTGCCCATGACTGGGATTCCAAGTCACAGCTAATAGCCCTCAGTCTCGTAGTATCTGGAGAGTTGTGCCCAGGTGAAGCTCATGAGGTTCAAAAAAACCAAATGCAGGGTCAGGCCTCTGGGCCAGAACAATCCTCACTATCAAATACAGGCTGGGGGAGGATGTGATAGAAAGCAGCCCTGAGGAAAAGGACTCAGAGGTGCTTGTGGGGGAGAAGATGGACAGGAGCAGGCAGTGTGAGACTGCAGCACAGAAGGCCAAGGGCAGCCTGGGCTGCATCCAAAACAGCATGGGCAGAGATGGAGAGAGGGGACCCTGCCCCTTTGCTCTGCTCTGGGGAGACCTCACCTGCAGTGCTACATCCAGCTCTGGAGCCCTCAATACAGCAAGAACATGGACCTGATGGAGCAGGTCCAGAGGAGGACATGAAAATGCTCAAAGTGACCTGACAGTACCTGAAGGGGCTACAAGAAGGCTGCAGAGAAACTTCCAATGGCCTGCAAGGACAGCATGAGGGCAGTGGCTTCAGACTAGAGCACAGCAGATTGAGATTGGATGTGAGGAACAAATTCTATATCATGAGGGTGCTGGAACACTGCAATGGGTTGCCCAGGGAAGTGGTTGTGGCCCCATCCCTGGAGATATTCAAGGTGAGGCTGGACAGGGCTCTAAGCAACCTGATCTAGTTGAGGATGTCTCTGCTGAGTGCAGAGAGGGTTGGACTGGATGAGCTTTGGAAGTTCCTTCCAGTCTGGGTGATTCCAAGATTCTTAGAAGCCAGAAACATGCACTTGCTAACAGTGCTTACAGTTTACTTGCTCGTAGGACCCTGTACACACAGCAAAGCAGAGAGCAACACTGAAGCTGCTGATGTCAGTGATGCTGTCACTATGGACACAGATAGATTCAGCTCCTAAGTACCTTCAGCTTCAGAGAAGTCTTGGCTAAACTTGCAGTCTCCCAGTTTCAGCAGCGCCGTGCCTGTTTGTGAGCTACTATGACAACACACAACTCTTACCCTTCCCTGGGATTTGTTTCCTGTGAGCAAGAGAGACTTAAACTGTCCTGCTCACTGAACTCACATTGCCCACCACAACACTGGCACAAAGACAGACAAAGCTCAGGAGGCTGCACGGCTCTGCTCAAGAGCCAAGGCTGGAGAAAAGCAGCAGGTTTGTCAGCAGCAGAAGGCACAAGGCACAGCTGCTCGTTTTCCCTACTGCTTCCTAGGGGGATTTTTCTCAAGACTCAGACTGTGGTGAGGCTCAAACTGCAGCGAATCCCTTCAGAGAAGCACTGCCCTGGGCCTCTGCCACTCTGTGGTCATTTTGCCAGTCCTTGCTGGGACAGACTTGGAAATTCCACCTGACTGATTAATCCAATTGAAGGCAGACAGTACAAGTTGAAAGGTGTGATGGTTTGGGA
>VWYK01032120.1:0-17995 GCA_013399775.1 Semnornis frantzii | reverse complement strand
ATTCTATGAATTAAGGTGTTCTGGTTTTCAGAGTACCTAACATGAGACAGCAGGTTTCAGCTTTTGTATTTTTTCTGGTTTGCTGATCAGTGTTGTCTGATCTCTGTGTGAATTCCACATGGCTGGTTCAGACCTTGGACAAAACATTTTCCTCTTAGAGGTATTCTCAAGAATTGCTCTCAATCATCCACAGACTCATCAAGGAGCTATTGACTGTGGGTTGAAACAAGTAATATGTCAGGAGATTGATGACTGGATTTTGTGTTGCTGTTTCTCAGTGACTGAAGAAATTGGATCTGTCTCTCCCTCCCTAAAATAGAGTAATGCCAGCTCAATATTGATCCATCCTTGAGGAACCTCATGCTCATAGCATGATGCTCCTTTTGGAGCTTGACTTCATGTGCATCCTTTTACAAGGTGCATGAATAAAAGATGGGAAAGGTGGAGATTGTGGCCTAGTTAAGGGCTCTGTGGATGAACTTGGTTGAGCTGAGGATAAAGTGGAGCAGAGGATAACTTTACATACGACAAACCCTACCTTAATGTTTTATTTGTTCTCATTTATTTATGAGTGTGTGGTCTTTGGATTTTTGGGCTGCACATAAGATAGCTAAACATCAAAAAAAGCCCCAACCCTTAATATGCACAATGAAAATTAATTAACTGCATAAAAATTGACTGTTTTAGAGAGGAAGCAAGAACCTTCCTTTGATACTAGAGGCACATATGTAGCCAAGTCCTTTTTTTGTCTCCTCCTCTTCACCAAGATGTGTTAGTAACAGATGTGGGTGATCTGCTGCAGAGGGCAATGGGCCAGGGATGTTAGGACTATACTCCTGGCATCTTGCATGGTGCCTTCTTTGTGTGGCAAAGGGGCAGTGGGGTTTAATTTTTTTAAGTGATAAGCTTTAACTTTGTACATTCCAGTTCCAAGTGTCCATGGTGGCTGAACTCTATGTCTTGCATCAAGAGGGAATGGATTGAAGCTTGAGAAGGGGAGATTTAGACTGCAAATGAGGAGACCTTAGAGTAGCCTTGCAGGATCTGAAGGGGGCTACAGGAAGGCTGGGGAGGGACTATTGACAAGGTCTGGGAATGGCAGGACAANAGGGGCGTTGGAACTGGATGAACTTTAAGATCCTTTCCAACCCAAACCATTCAATAAATCTACATTTGGCCTTCAGAGGCTTGTAGGTACCTTGATCACAGTTTGACTTGAGGATGCTAAGTACCTCTTGGGAGTATGCACAAAGTCTCTGAATTTAGGCTTAATTAACCATTTCCTTGAATAATGTAGGCCTACATTTTTCAGTGCCTGAATTTTCTGTTTGTGAAAGTAATGCCAAAATGCATCTGTTTATAAAAATGCTTTTATGGCCACACTGTATTTGCTAACTGCTGGGAAATGTGCTTCACATCAGCTCCAATTACACTGCTCCAACTGGAGGTATTAGTTTCAAAATTGGTTTTCTTTTGTGGTAGATTAGGCAAAGCTGAGCACAGTTAGATGTGCTGAAACATCTGTGCAAAGTGAACTCTCCAAGGGAGAGGTTGGTTGCCATTTTGGGGGAATCATAATTACATTTGGGGGGTTGTGATTTAGCAAAAGCTCCACAGCCATGCAGGTGGAGAAATGGAGGATTCCAGCATGGAAAACAACAGGGACACATTTTGAGTGAGAGAAGGAAGAGCCACATCCAGATGTGAGCCTAAACCATCAAAAGCTTTGAAGTGGCCTTTTGCTGGCATCCCAAAGCCACTGAAGGTTGTTCATGGTTCATGCAGGCAAAGGTCAGTGGTGACTTGTTCCTCTGGACCATAAACCTGCAGCACAGCTGGGCACAAATCTTCTTTTTCCTGCATCTGGCACGTTTGGAAGCACTCTTGGAGCTGCATCTCAACTACAGCCATGGGGTTAGAGCAGGCCCAGAGGACCACAACGGTGATCAGAGGGCTGGAGGCAGGGAGAGTTGGGGCTGTTCAGCCTGGAGAAGAGAAGGCTCCAGGGAGAACTTGCAGCAACCTTCCAGTATTTGAAGGGGCTATAAGGAGACCTGGGGAGGGCCTTTTGACCAAGGCATGGAGTGACAGGATGAGGAGCAGTGCCTTCAAACCAGGAGAAGCTGGGTTCGGGTGAGACATTAGGAGGAAGATGTTCCCCATGTGGGTGCTGATTCCATCCCCTGCCAAAGCTGTATCATGTGAATAAGTTGCTTGGGTTTTTCACAGTCTTTTCATCTGGAAGTAGCCAAAACCAAACCAAAAGGAATTGGTTCTCTATAACAAGAACTTAAAGTGCCTGAGTTTTGGTTGTCCTTCAACACTGAATGCAAAATGTCAGTTGGAATTTGGCCCTGTTGGCACTGCTCCGCAGCGTGGCTGCGTCTCCTCTCCTGCCTGGGATACTGTGGCATATGTGAGCTGGTGTTCTGAGGCTTCCCTAATGACTTTTTAATTAGTCACTATTTCACAGCTCACAGCTTTCCCACTGCACAGCCATGGTGATTTCATCACTGATTTCCTCTTCCATCTGAAATAGACCTGGTTGTGGCTACCTGGTGTTTCTTTCCCTCCCTCCTTTAGCTGTGGGCTGGCCTCAGTTGGGTTCCCATGAGCTGCAACATGAGAGCAGCACTGATGTGCACACACCTGATGTGTTACTGCTCTGGGTTTGGGGGGTTGAATGCCTCTTTTCATGTTTTGTTTTCTACTTCTTTTCAGAATCCCCTGGAACATCCCATTCAGAGTGGAGGAGAGTTTGGCATTGTGCTTTTCCAGGTACCTTTTGGAATTAAAATACTTTTCTTTTTTTTTCCCCTTGGGTTTGTTCCAGAAGGACTTTACCACATCCTCTTCTCCTGTCCTGGGAGGTGTGCTTTGGTAATAAATTTCCCTTCATTGACCTTTACTAATTGATTGGGTTGGCAGATTCATTAGTTGCAAATACATAAGTGCAGTACTGGTTAAGAAGGATTGAGGCTGCCTTTTGCTGGCCTCAGTCACACATCAATGTCTGTCTCAGCATGGCAGAATCCTTTTCTGGGAGCAGTGCAGTAGTTCCAGGCTTTTCCCTATCCTTTATTCCCAACCTGTACCTTGCTTACCTTCCTGTTCAGTAGATTGTGTTAGCTTTTTATAACTGAGACCTTCAGTGCAAGCAAGAGCTTCCAACTCTGCTCCTCCAGAGCTCCCTGGTGTTTTGCTGCTTGTTGCTAATGTGCTCCAGACTAGAAGAAAGCTTCAGCATCTCTGAGTCTATCCACAACACTGAGCTTGATTTCAAGGTCTGAGCAGGAGATGTGCATTAAAGGTTTAAGAAGCTTGTATTCATCATTCAAACTCCTAAACAAAAGGGAGAAATCCAGTGTCAAGAATGCCCTATCTTGGGTAGCTTCGTGCTGGGTGAGCACAAGGCAAACAGCTGGAGGGCAAGAGGGCACTGGAGCTGTGTGTCTGTACCAGTGGTCACACAGTTCTTGCCAGACCAGTAGGGCACTGATGGTTTTTCACTGCAGCAAAGACCTCAGTTAGCCACTGTCTGTTGTGTCATGTATCAGATCAGCAACATGGAATCACAGAATGCCAGAATGGGTTGGAAGGGACCTCAGAGTTCATCTGCTCTGACCTCCCTGCCATGGGTAGAGATGCCTCTGAACTCACCTGCTCAAGGCCTCATCCCCAGGCAGGAGGCATCCACAGCCTCCCTGGGCAGCCTATTCCAGAGTCTCACCACTCTCAGACTGAAGAACTTCTTCCTGAGCTCCACTCTAACCCTACTCTCCCTCAGCTTCAAACCATTCCCCCTTGTCCTGTCTCTAGACCCTTATGAAAAGTGCCTCTTCAACCTTCCTATAGGACCCCTTCAGGTACTGGAAGGCAGCTCTAAGGTTCCCCCTTGGAGTCTTCCCTGCTCCCTACCCCAGCTCCCTCAACCTATCCTCACAGCAGAGGTGAACATAGATCACTTGATTTGATGCTGAGTGTTATACTTAGTTTTAACTCCACTCAGTGGAAGGTGTTTTATGTTCATCTGTTTCCAGTAACCATACTTGGCTCCAGAATGTTCAATTTGCATCCTGTGGGGTCTTAAAGTAACAATTACTGCTGCTGGTTTATTTCAAGACAAAAAAAAAATGCTACCCTTGAGAGCACACATGGCTAATTTAAGGCTAAAAATCTATCCCCAGAATGTAGAAATCATCTCAGAAGCCATTTCTGTCAGCTGAGGAAATTGGGAGCTTGACATTCCAGATCACAGGATTACAGGATGTTAGGAAGGGACCTCTGAAGACCTTGGAGTCCAAATTCAAGGCAACAAAACTGTCTTGGCTGTGCCAACAACTGACACCAGGAGCACTCAAAGCCTTGTAAGTGATCTGTGTTGGTTTTTGTGGTCACAAGTTAACCTGCACTGATTTCACAGTCCACATTTCATCTTTTGAACTTCCTCATGTCACACCGTGTGGGATTTATTTCTGCCTCCTTAGAAAGGGGATTGAGTCTTTGATGTTGGTGCAGATGTTCCAGGAGGTCTCTGCACTTCTGCTGCAGGTATTGCTCATTTTACAAATGGAGAAGGTTGGATCCATGGGGCATGATGAAAGCAGTCTTCTGTCCTGGCTGCAGTGACACAGGCAGCCCTCCCTCCTTATTAGCTTTTGGAGAATGCCTTGAATCCAGATCAGTGATGAGCTGGTGCTGTTGGCTGAGGGATGTGCCCCTCCCTGGAGGGACTCAGCTCCCCAGTGGTGATGGTAGGGCAGCTAGACAGGAGAGATTACTTCATGCAGCAGGCATGGCTGGATGAGAACACAGACACCACAAGTCCTCACTTGAGGCTCAGCACCTTGCTTGCTGCACTGTTGTTACTTGTCTGCCTTAGGTGGCTTGGGCCTCTGGTGTTCAAGTTCAGTTCCTCTAGATCTAGGTTAAAAAATTTGCTGTGGCAGTTTATTGGGGTTAAAGCCTTAGCTACCAGCCAGGGATACTTGTGTCCAGTTCTGGGTCTGGAAGCTTCCTTTGTTGATTTGGGCCATCATACTCCATCACATCTGTTCCAAGCTTGGAGGTTTTATTTGGTTTGCAGGAGAAGGGAACCTTTCATAATAACAGAATGGTTTGGGTTGTGAGGGACCTTTAAAGGTCATCTCCTCCAACCCCCCTGCACAGAGTGGGGACAATGCAACTAAAGCAGGTTGCTCAGAGCCACATCCAACCTGACCTGGAATGTTTGCAGGGAGGGGATTTTTACCACCTCTCTGGGCAACCTGGGCCAGAGTTTCTACACCCTCAGTGTAAAAAATGTCTTCTTCATATCCAGTCTTCCTTATGGCTTCCTTATATCCAATCCAAATGTCCCCAAATGCTCAAAACCACCACCCCTGTCCTGTCACTGTGGCTGTGTCTCCTGACCTGAGAGGAGAAGGGATGTGTAGCAATGGTGAGGTGGATAAGGGGGGACAGCAGTGGAAAACATAAAGAGTCTTTCTGAGCAGTAGTCTAAGGCACTTGTGAGGACAAGGTCAAGAGCATCCTTAGGTCAGGGCTCCCTGGGGACAAGCCTGTTGCGTGTCTCAGCATGCAGTCAGCACATGAAAGGAAGCTGAAGCAAGGCCAAAAGGAAGAACTGAGGTTGCAGTCTGCAGCAAGCCTTGGCACTTGCTCAGGTCCCTGGCTGGTGTTTCTGGTTGACTGGGTTTCCTCCACTCTTGGTTTTGCTCTTGAAAACGTGCAGGGCTCCAAGGCCAGGAGCTGCCTGTGATCTGCTGCCAACCAGCCAGGGGCCAGCTCCTGTGCCACCAGCCTGCTAGGCTCAGTGTACAGCCTGCCCCAGGCATGGAGCCTGCAGGAGAGGGGAGAGGAAGTATCTCTCAGCTGCAACCCAAAAGTGGCCTGGGTTGGGGGGAGCTTTGCTTCATGGGGAGCCTTGCTGGGTGGTACCCTTCTCCACTGCACCCCTAATGCCTGCTCTGTTCCCACTATGGGACATAGGAATTCTGGAGAGGTGGTGAGGAAGAACACTGTGCTCTGGGGCCAGAACTGGCATCTTTAACCATCTGCTTGAAGAACTCTTAAGCATATGGACATGTCTTCAAGACATAGTGTTACACACTCCTTGCATTTGCTTTCTTGACTTCTCACACCCTGTATCTTTAGACTTGGCTGGAGAAAAGGGGAATGAAGTATCCTGTGGAATGGGAAAACGTTCTCTTATCTAGAGAAAAACATAGCTGTGCCAGTCAGAAATAAAGGATATCATTCATAGAGCTGCTCTGAAGTTTGCAGTGCCCTGGAACACTGCTGTAAATCATGTCAGGTTTATTTTTATTGGACTTTTTTATTATTATTACTGCTATTATTTTTAGAAGACCTGATTTGTTTTTACAGAGTCAAAACCTTTCTAGTGTGTTTATTTGAGAAAGAATAAATGGGCAATATTTCATGTGTGTGAAGGTTCAGTGCTTAGAAATGGTTAACTTCAGGCAGTTGTGGTGTAGATATTAATTTTAAACAACCACTCTGACCTTACAGCAGTAAGGCTCTTTAGTACAAAGAGTTTTGACCAAGAGGACCCCACAGCTAATCAGAGGAGAGGCTCAGAGTCTGCAGTTGTCAGATTTAGGCTGCTCTGTTGTAATCCCCTGGCTGAAGGTGATCCTCCTTCTAATGGTACTGGGTTTAGCATGCTCAGTTTTCAGTTGTGCCTTCTGTACTGCCCATTAAAGGTACTCTTGTAGGTTCTCCTTAGCAGTGAAAGGTTTTAATTTCACAGCATCACAGAATGTTAGGGGTTGGAAGGGACCACGGGAGATCATCGAGTCAGAGCAGGATCACCTGGGGCAGGTCACACAGGAATGCATCCAGAGAAGGAGACTCCGCAACCTCTTCTGACAACCTGTTCCAGGGCTCTGTCACCCTTACAGTGAAAAAGCTTTTCCTTATTTTTGCTGCATTACAGTGTTTATTCCTAAAAGATTGTGTATAGAGTGTTTTGGAAAGAATTACTCATCTAGCAAGGCAAGAGTAAGCTGAGAGAATTGATACAGTTGGGAAAGACCTCTGAGATCAAGTCCAGCTGTCAGCCCAACACCACCGTGCCCCCTACATCATGTCTGCAAGCCATGCCTACAAGCTTTTTGAGCACCTACAGGGACAGAGACTCCAGCACTGCCCTTGGCAGCCCATTTCAGGGCTTGACCACTCTTTCAGTAACTAAATTGTTCTTCATGTCCAACCTAAACCTCTCTTGGTGCAACTTGAGGCCATTTCCTCCTGTTCTGTCACTTCTTAGCTGGGAGAAGATACCAACCCCCACCTTACTCCAACTCCTTTCAGGCAGTTGTAGAGAGTGAGAAGCTTTCCCTTCAGCCTCCTTTTCTCCAGGCTGAGCAACCCTTGTTCCCTCAGCCATAAGAAAGGATAGAAAACATTTAAAGAGATACAAACTGTGTAACTTTCTGGTTTCTTGCATGGAAAAATTTGCTAAGTATTATGAGAAATATTCCATAGACCTGGGCACTTTATTTCATGATGTTCTGTGATTTCCACACCAGGTAGCAAACCTCAGAAAGATGCTGCTAAGCTTTGGGCTGAGACTTCTGAAAAGAAGCCTTTCTGAAAGTTTCTTTTGCTAATTAGATCTCTGACTGAAGGAAGGGAAACTTGAAGCATGATTTTTTTTCCCCCCAGTTATAATAACTGCTTATGGTTTCTGGTTTGTTGTTTTTTTTCACCATGTTTCTCTTTCCTGTGCTGTGTTTGTTGAGTTTGGGCCTTTGGGTGTTCTGCAGGGTTAGTGTCCAACTGCAGCTGGTTAAATTGTGGACTTACTGCTTTTTTTAGCCTCAGATAAAATCTGTTTGTAGCATTGATCCTTTAGCATAGTTCTCATGGCAAACGGTTTTGGAAACCCTTTCTCAATGAACAGGAGTCTGAACAGGGCAAGTGGAGATTTCAGACTGCTGAAGGTTTTTCCCCTTTCTCACAAAACCAAACTGGCAGCAGCAGCAGCAGGGATCCATTTATGTCCACCAGATCACAGGGTGTCAGGGGCTGGAAGGGACCCAAAGAGCACATCCAGTCCAACCCCCCTGCCAGAGCAGGACCAGACAATCCAGCTCAGGGCACACAGCAACACATCCCGACAGGCCTGGAAAGTCTCTAGAGGAGGAGACTCCACAACCTCTCTGGGGAGATGAGAGATTGCTGCCCTCATCCAAGACATGGAAAATGGGATCAGATCTTCCATGAACTGGAGCATTTTCCACCTCCTGAGGAAGAACCTCCCTACTTCAGCTGAGCTGTCCTACTTGCTAGAGATTTTTTACTTGCACTGGAGCAGGCTTGGTAACCCAGTTTCCCTGCCAAGTACCCTACATGGGCAGTTTTACTCTTTCCTTAATTCCTTCATTTAAAGAAAGCTTGCAAATACTTTTTTTTTTTTCCCCCCGTATGCTTAAAAGACTTAGGACTCTGTTTGCTTCATCTCAGGGCATCAAATGGCCCAGAACTGGCATTTTGACAACACTGCTCTTGAAATGGAGAGTTAATGATCAGCTCTTTGGTGAGGGACACTGCAGAAGGGGCTGAGCTGTTTCCCAGCTGCCTAATTCCTGATGCCAATCCTGCTTCTGCTGTTCTCTGCAGGGCAGAGGATCAGGCTTTGCTGTGTGGTGGGGGCCAGATGGGTGTCTGGAGTCTGCAAATGCTGCTCAGGAGGCAATGTATCCCTGTGGTGGTACTGGGAGGAGGCAGCTTTGCAGGTGTAGCTCTGCAATTCTGCAGATAGAAGATTCTGATTTCCTTATTCACCAATTTAAATGATTTCTACTGAGCCTACTGCTCCAAACATCGGGACTAGCTTAAAATATGCCTTTCTTAATGCAGACTTGGTAAGAATTACCACAGATTTAAGATGTGAACTAAAGTGAAGTCTACAGTTTAAAACACTTTTTGTTGTGCTTCATAATTAAAACCATGTTGTGGTTCAGCCTCCCTTTGTTTTCTCCCAGTGTGCATCAAGGACACATAAAGGTGCCCAATTAATTACTGTGTTTAATTTTTTACACACTGGAAATGTTACCACTGGGAGGAAAGGGAAATCAAAGTCTTCTAGGTTGCTGAATGCAGTCATGGCTGTGAGGGGTGGCTGCTAGGAGCAAGAAGAGATGCAGGCTGGTTCTATCAGTAGAGTAGAAGAGAAGGAAAGCACAGCCCAGAGTGCAGCTGCTGGAGCACAGCAGCAGTTACTGTGTCTTGCAAAAATGGGGGAACAACTTGAAAAGGAATTGGTGAAGGAGCAAGCAAAAAGATTCCCAGAGGAGAGATACAAGCAGCAGGGACTGAGTGTAGCAGGGACCTGACTGAGGGTCTCATGAACCTCCCAAATGTGATGGAGCACCAGGACCAAGTATCCTGCACTGAGGGACTTGTGTCTCTTCTCTTGTGTGGAAGCACTTTTGTTTCTTCTCCTGTGTGGAAGCACTCGTGTCTCTTCTCCTGTGAAGGGCCTTGAGTGCCCTGTGCTAGTGGGAAGTGCCCCTGCCTATGGCAGAGGGTTGGAACTGGATGATCCTTGAGGTCCCTTCCAATCTTCCCATTCTATGATTCTATGAATGAGCAGTGCAGTTACTTCCTAAAGCACTGAGAAGTGTTTAGAGAATCATCCTCATAAAATGCACACTGTGATAGAAGGAGCCACATAAAACTGGAGCCACAGCTCTAATAAAAAATTACATTCCTTATTATGCTTTTTTAGGCCCTTTCCTGATTTTTTTTTTTTGTTTAGATGAGAGACTGAAATGACTCCAAAAAGTGAATATGGTGTAAGCAGCACAGGGCTCCAAAGAAAGCAGAATTGATTTCCATTACAGCTTGTATAAACACAGCATGCAATATCACTCCATGTAGTAAGACAACATATATATATATATAAAAATTTATTTCACTGTCTAGTTAAAGGAAAGGTTTCATTTCTGAGCTTTCTTGTGCATTTGTGCTGCTGTCTGTGCCTTTTGAAAGAGCTCAGAGGTTTCAGGGTTGGGAGCCATCTGTAGGGCAGCATTTACCCAGAAGCAAATGTCTCTGGGAGCAGATTGCTGCTGCTGGGTAGGAAATGTAACAGTGCTGGGGTTCAGAGCTAAAAAGCAGCAAAATACTTTCTAAAGATTTTTCTTTCAAAGCAGCATCTCTACCCTGCTCCCAGCGAGCACTGAGCATACATTACAGGGGCAGTGTAGCTGCTAAGTGGCTTTCCTGCTTTCCAGCCATTTGTACATCCATGGATTTTCCAGAAGCCATATCCCCATAACAGCATTAGGTCATGGCAGCATCCTGCTTTACACCTCCTCGTTGAGCTGCAGAGTGAAACAGAGAGGGGGAAGTGTGACACTCTTCTGTTTATCACAGGATCCCAGCATGGTGAAGGTTGGAAGGGACCTCTGGAGAATCATCCAGTCCAAACCTCCTTACTAAAGCAGGAGCACCCACAGCAGCATTCCCAGGATCACAATGTCCAGTTGGGTTTGGGATCTCTCCAGAGAAGGAGACTCCACAACCTCTCTGGGCAACCTGCTGCAGGGCTCTGGCACCCTCACAGCACAAAAGTTTTTCATCCTGCTTAGGTGGTACCTCTTGTGTTCCAGTTTGTGCTGCTTGTTCCTTGTCCCATCAGTGGTCACCACTGAAAAGAGTCTGGCCCCATCCTCCTGACCTCTGCCTTGATCCTTTCTCAGTTGTCTTTTTTCCCATCTGAACAGCTCAGGTCCTCCAGCCTTCCCTCCTCACAGAGACGCTCCAGGCTCCTCAGTGCTTTATGTTGCCCCCATTGGACTCTCTTCAGTAGTTCCCTGTCTGTACTGAACTGGGGAGACCAGAACTGGGCCCAGTATTCCAGATGTGACCTCACTAGGACCGAGTAGAGGGAGAGGAAAACCTCCCCCAGCCTGCAGACCACACTCTTATTAAGGCAGCCCTGAAGACCCTTGACCTTCTTGGCCACAAGAGCATACTGCTGGCTCATGTTTGACCAGCACAGCATGGTTGTGGAGAGTGTATCTTAGAAGCCTTGAGTGTGATGCAGGAGCACAGCAGGATTAGCAGAAACATCAGCCTGTTGCATGTGCAGCCATGCAAGTCGTTGCAGAGTTAGCACCAGATGTAAATTGGGGGTTGGGGAGGTGGAAGTAAATACCTGAGCAATGAAGAGTGGTTGCCTTTGCCAAAGTTGGTGCCTTCCCACTTGGAGAATTCCCATGAGTACATAATTCTACCATTCCTGGGCCTAGGTCCCTGTAGTTCCCACTTCAATGACCTTTTGAAGGCTGGATCTGATATTACTCCTCCCTCCCTGTTTCACATTGCAAGGAGAGTTGGAACTCAGCACTTTCATTAGTATTTTGAGTCACAGCAGATCAGAAATTGCTCCATCTCCCCGTGCTTTATCTTGACAGTTAATATTACGTGAGCCCAAGTCTATCCCCATATACATGATTATCTAAAATTGCTTTCAGAAATGAAATGCAGCTGCCATTCTGGATCTGGCTTATTTAGGTCAGTGTGAGCCCAGTTTGCTTAGGCTTAGGCTGTGCTTTTCAACTTAGCAACATAAATATGTGAGGTTTGCAATGACAATTATCTGCCTTGGCAATTAGCCACAGAAGAACTTCTATCAGATGTAGGTGTTTCCATTAGTGATCCTGCTTTGGCCCGAGGAGTTGGACTCAACCATCTCTGGAGGGCCCTTCCAACCCCTACCATTCTGTGATGAGTAGTGCATAGACCTGTAGCAGGTCACTCTCAGTGAAACCCTCACAGGATGTCAGGTAGTGGTAGGACTGGGGGGAATGGAACAAAGCTAGAAATGGGGAGATTCAGACTGGAGATTAGGAAGAAGTTCTTCACCAGAGAGCCTGGCAGGGGTTGCCCAAGGAGGTGGTGGAAGCCTCATCCCTGGAGGTGTTTAAGGCCAGGCTGGATGAGGCTGTGGCCAGCCTGATGTAGTGTGAGGTGTCCTTGCCCATGGCAGGGGGGTTGGAGCTGGGTGATCATGGCCTCAAGCTGTGACTGGGTAGCTTTAGACTGGACATGAGGAAACACTTCTTACAGCAAGAGTGGTCTGGCACTGGAATGGGAGGTGGTTGAGTCACCAACCCTGGATGTGTTTAAAAGTTGTTTGGATGTGGTACTTGAGGATGTGGTTTAAGGGTGACCTTTGTAGAGTAGGGATAATGGTTGGACTTGATGATCCTGGGGGTCTTTTCCAACTGGAATGTTTCTGTGATTATGTGATCCTAGTGATCCCTTCCAACCTGACTGATTCTATGATTCTATCATTTATTGGCTTTGCAGGGACTGTTATCAAAGCAGCATCTCCATCATGGGACCTCTGTGGACCTCACTGTTAACCAGGGCCTGACATTTTCCACCTGTGTCCTTCCTGTGTTCCTGTGCAGATTTTGGTTTGGGGGCTGAAAGAATTGGGGCTGTTCAGCCTGGAGAAAAGAAGGCTGCAGGGTGACCTTATAACTGCATTTCCATATCCTACAGCAAGGCTGGGGAGGGGCTGTTTGGAAGGGCTTGGAGTGACAGGACGAGGGGCAGCGGTTTGAAGCTGGAGCAGGGTAGATTTAAGCAGGACATCAGGAGGAAGTTCTGCACAAGGAGAGTGGGAAAATACTGGAACAGGCTGCCCAGGGATGTGATGGAGGCCCCACCCCTAGAGATGGAAGCCTCAGGATCAGACTTGATGTTACTCTGAGCATCTTGATCTAGTTGGAGGTGTCCCTGGTCACTGCAGGATGTTGGAGAAGAGCATGGAATTGAATCATAGAATTTTCAAGGCTGGAAGGGATCTCAAGGATCATCTAGTTCCAAACCCCTGCCATGGGCAGGGACACAGAATCACAGCATTAACCAGGTTGGAAAAGACCTTCAAGATCATTGAATCCAACCTATTGCTTAACACCTTCTAATTAACTAACCCATGGCACTAAGTGCCTCATGCAGCCTCCTCTTAAACACCTCCAGGGATGGGCACTCCACCACCTCCCCAGGCAGCCCATTCCAATGCCAATCATTTCTGTGAAGAGCTTCTTCCTAACACCCAGCCTGAACCTGCCTTGGCACAGCTTGAGGCTGTGTCCCCTCTTGTTCTGTCCCTGGGTGCCTGGCAGCAGAGCCCAACCCCAACTGGCTACAACCTCCCTTCAGGGAGCTGCAGAGAGCATTGAGGTCTGCCCTGAGCCTCCTCTCCTCCAGGTTGCACACTCCCAGCTCCCTCAGCCTCTCCTTGTAGGGCTACCTCCCACTAGATCAGGTTGCTCAGAGCTCCCTCCAGTCTGACCTCAAAGACCTCCAGGGATGAGGCTTCCATCACCTCCCTGATGACCTTTGAAGGTCCCTTCCAACCCGATGCAGTCTGTGGCTGTGAGTCCTATCTGAGCTCACTTGTTGATTGCTTCTGCTGGAATTTATGTGATGTTTATGGTGCATCTTGAGGTCGTGGCAGTTACATTTTATCAACTGGAAAATAAAATTGACACAGGCCTTTAACTATCCAGGAGAGCAAAGTAAAAGCTGTCAACCCTCGTTAGATTTATTCACTGTGCTTCATCCTACCTCCTGTGCAGTCCCTTCATCTGCTGTCCCAGGGGGATGAATCAAGAGCATGAGCTTCACTGTAGCTTTGTGGGGTGATGCTGTGTCCTCACCAAAGTCAGCAGCAGATTCCACTGATTTCCTTTGGACCACTCTTGGGTTTTGCTGCTGTGTGGCAACTCAGATGTTGTTAAAATGTGTGGTGCTCTTCTGTGGATGGTTTTAGGCAGAGGCTGGCTGAAGCTTGGCTATGCTGTAGGAAGTGGGGAGGCAGAATGCAGTGTTTGCTGTCAGTGTCATTCAGTTTCTGCTTACAACACAACTGTAGGTATGAAAGAAAAAAAAATCAACCTGAGGGTTGTACAGTAACATTGCATTAATAAATGCACTATAAATAAATACTTGCCAGAATGGGACCCCTTCAGAAATTCCTTTTAAATGTTGAAAAGAAACCTGCATAGTTTAGTTTATAGAAGGAACCTTAAGGATCATCTGGTTCCACCATCCCTGCCATGGATGTTCGAAGGCTTTGAGGAGACCTTAGAGTAGCCTTCCAGGATCTGAAGGGGGCTCCAGGAAGGCTGGGGAGGGACTATGGACAAGGTCTGGGAATGGCAGGACAAGGGGAATGGGTTTGAAGTGGCAGAGGGGAGACTGAAAGTGGATGTTAGGAGGAAGTTGTTTGCAGTGAGGGTGGTGAGACACTGGCACAGGTTGCCCAGGGAGGTGGTGGCTGCTCCCTGCCTAGAGGTGTTCAAGGGGAGGTTGGAGGAGGCCTTGAGTGCCCTGTGCTAGTGGGAGGTGTCCCTGCCTATGGCAGGGGGGTGGAACTGGATGAGCTTTGAGGTCCTTTCCGACCTTACCATTCTATGATGTTGGAACCACTTCCAACTAAACCACTTACACTAAATCAAGCTGCTCAAAGCCTCATCCAGCCTGCCCTTAACCACTTGGAGGGAAGAGGCATCCACAACTTCTCTGGGTAGCCTCTTCCAGTATCTCACCACCCTCACAGTAAAGAACTTCTCCCTAATGTCTAATCTAAATCTAGCCTGCTCTAGTTTCAACTAGAATTTAGAATATATGAAACTGTAAAAAGAAATGTTAGAGGATAAACATTTAGAATACATAGAACTGTAATTCCAGAGTTTCTGCATAGTTCATCTTCTCCTACTGCCTTGGCTTTAAATCAAGGGAAGAGTATTTCATAGAGGATTTATCTGTAGTTAATGTTAGCTGTAGAGCTACTGCTGCTCTAGGCTGCATTGTCTTCCCCCTAAATCATGCAGATAGTGCTTCTGTTATTTAAATGTGAATATCTGACAAACAGATTACAGACCTAAGAGTGATTAGAACACAGTGCCCAGAATGAGAAAGTGCTTTGGACCTCTCCCTCTGTTGCAAAGGAATCCTAAATTGAAGTGTCTGGCTGAAAATGCAGCTTGAAAGCACCCCAAAGACTTCACCCCTGTGTTGGTTTGGATTCTGCTCAGCAGGTCTGCAATAGTTGCTGGGTGTTAGAGGAGCTCAGTTAGCCAAGAACTTTAAGCAGGGCTTTATTAGTGTATGCACAGTATTAAAATGAGCTGCATTTGAATGTGTACAGGAGGTTTTAGCTTTCCTTCAGGAACCTCTTCAGTCTAGCACCTGCTGTAAGGAGGAGCAATAATGGAAATCCAGAGAGATTGCTGAAGAACACAGTTCAGTCGTAGAGGAATTGCACCTACAGAGTAGGCACTCAGATGTAATCAGAGTAAAAAGATCATTTCTTAGACCCCCGAGTCTGTTTTGTGCATTTCCTGGGGGTGAGTGAGGAAAACCTGTTTGCCTTTCAGGTTCTGTAGTGCACATCTGGTACCAGAGCTATACACAACAGGAACCTCAGCTAAGGAGTGAGCTTTTGTGGAGTTTAAGCCAGAAGAAAACCATTCCTCTACTCCTGTTGATCCAGTGATGATTTTCACAACTGGAAACTAAGTGGCACAGTTTTGTCTTCCTGAGACTACCCTGTACTGCTGCTCCTGCATGGCCTCTTCCATTGCTGTTTCAGTTAATAAGTAGCAAAGCTCTCTGGTGCCACTGCTGTGTTTCAGGTGCCTGTAGACAGCAGAGGGCCTGGTAGGAATTGCTCTGGCTTTCCCAGGCAGCAGCAGAATTAGCTGCAGCCATCACCAGTGCAGGCAGGAGAAGTTGTTTCGTTAGCACTTTACATCTGTCCACCTCTTTCTTCCCACTTGCTTTTCCTGCAGTAGCTGGTTAATAAATTGGAGCTCTCTGGAGTGAGAGTGCTGAATGAACTTTCTGGTGGCATTTAAATGCAGCCCCTCAGTGAATTGGAGAGGCAGAAACAGCACACAGATGGAGCTGAGCCCTCTCCATAGCTGCGTGTGCCCTCCTGCCTGCCAGCAGCCCCACCACTACAGAACCTCCATGTCTGCCCATGCAGCCACCTGGCCTTTCCTCCCCTGGCTCCCAGCACTGGCTCAGGTGGACATTTTTGCTCTGGCTCCTCACCAGGTCTTTGTTTTTCTTTCTAGGCATGCCTGGAGCTCCTTGCCAGTCGCAGCCTGTTCATTGATGCAGGGGACTCGACCCTGTATGTGCTTGCAAGCAAGTGCTCTTGTTCTCTCAGATGAACATGCATGCACAGTGGGATCCTTTTCTTCTTTTTTTCCTTCTAAGTGTGGCGTTGAAGCCAGCTGAAGGCTTAACCTCCTGCTCAGTGCTTGCTGCCATTGACTAAGGCTGTCCCAAGTGAGGAAGTTAAGTACTAGGGAAAGACTTCCAAAAGTAGCCTTGAGACCTATGCCTTGGTTCCCACAGCTCTGCTCTGTAGTGGTGCTCACCATCTGGAGAATGGAATTATAGAATTATTTCAGTTGGAAAAGACTTCTAAGATCATTGAGTCCAGCCATCAGCCTAACAGCACCATGGCCATGAAACCATGTCCTGAAGTGCTGTGTCCATGTGTGTTTTGAACAGCTCCAGGGACAGTGACTCCACCACCTCCCTGGGCAGCTTGTTCCAGTGCCTGACCACCCTTTCAGTAAAGAAACTTCTCCTGATATCCAATCTAAACCTCCTCTGGCCCAGCTTGAGGCCATTGCCTTGTGTTCTACCTAGCACCTTGTACTAGAGAGAAGAGACTGACCCCTGGTTGGCAACTGTCCTCTAGGGCAAGACCATAGTGGCCTTTAATGACAAGTGACAGGGCTCTGGAGCAGGCTGCCCAAGGAGGTTGTGGAGTTTCCTTCTCTTTAGAGTTCCCAGACCAACCTGGACACAATCCTGGGCAATGGGCTCTAGGGGAATTGGTCAGGATGATCTCCAGAAGTCCCTTCCACCCCCTACCACACTGGGGTTCTGTGAAGCCAAGGGTTGTGGTCTCACTTACTCAAGTGTTGTTAACTCAGTTGGTGACAGTGTTCAGTGCAGAGTTCTTGTTTGCTGAGGTTTTTTCCTCCCTGCTCTCACACAGATTTTCTGCCTGCATATGAGTCTCAAACAGACACACCAAGGGATAATTTTTTTACAAGCACTTAGCCATCAGGCTCTGAGCTGGTGACGTGGAAGGATTTGATTTGCACATATGGAAGGGAACTGTGTGTGTGCAGATGTGTGCTGGAATTGCCTTCAACACCTTTGGAAACTCAGTTCTTGATTTCCGAGCAGACCCAGTCACTATGTGGGTTTGAATGAGGAAAGCAAACTTTTCCTTTTCCAGAACAACTGGCTTAGAATGCAGGGAGGCAAAACTGCTGAGGAGTTAGCACTGGGATTTATCAAACAGCATTAAAAGGGAAGCTTAATTAACATTTCCCTACCCTTTCAGTTGCATTGAATGGCTGCCTGCTTTATCACCCACCTAAAGATGTTGGGTTGTGTTTGCAGAATGCTTCTGACAGTTGAGCCTGCAGGAGAAAGCTCAGCTCCTTCCTGTAATCTCATTATAGCATTCATACATTTTATTTGCTTGCTTTGACCTTGGATGGTTTAGGGAGACTGTTCAATGTGTGTAGGTTGTATTGTGGGGCTGTTTGGTGTGGAAAAGAGGAGACACAGAGGAGATCTTATGAATGTTTATAAATATCTGAAGCTGGTGGATGGATATTAGGAAACACTTCCTTATGGAAAGGGTGATTAGGCACTGGAGTGGACTGCCCAGGAGGTGGTGGAGTCACCATCCCTGGAGGTCTGTAAGAAAAGATTGGATGTGGCACTTGGAGACATGGTTTAGCTGATGTTGTGGTGTTAGAGGCTGGACTTGATGATCTCAGAGGTCTTTTCCAGCCTCAATGAGTCTGTGATTCTGACAAGAAGGGGCCAGCTCTTTTCAGTGGTGTCCTGTGGTAGGACAAGGGGCAGTGAAGACAAATGTGGAACCCAGGAAGTTCCACCT
>VWYK01032116.1:0-18852 GCA_013399775.1 Semnornis frantzii | reverse complement strand
ATATCATAAAAAAATTAATAATCCTTTTTTTTTTTTTTTTTTGCTATAAGGCTTTGACCCTACATGTTTCACAGCAACGTAACTACCATCCAGCCTGTACCATATTTGCAAGCCTTCAGTCCTCAGGTGGACATCAGTCCACCCATGCAGTGTTCATCTGTGGCACCCTCAAGTCAGATGCTCCGTCAGTCATCTAAAGGCATGCAGACCTCCCCGGATTCATCCCATCGAGACTGCTCGTTCTGTTCTTCTACATCATCACCCAGCTCCTCATCTCCTTCTCCCACTTCATTTTCCTCATATTCTTCATCCCGAGGGAAATCTGTGTCCTGCACCTGGTCTGCTCCCTCTTGCCCTCCAGGTTGAGATTTATCTGCACAGTCTACACAAACTCCGTAACGTCGTGATCCGTGTCTTATTCCAACACTGGCTGCTAGCATGAAGATCTTCTTACACACCATGCATTTGTATTTTTTATCCTTTTTGTGCACCTACAGAAGACAAACATCGACAGCTGAAAACACACAGACCAGGTTCCATTTGTATACACTACTAGAAAACTTAGTCACTGCTAATACAGAAACTTGTTTTGTGAACTCTTCCCAAAGATACTCAACACTGCTGACAGAAGTACTGTTAGAGGTCCACTCCGTGAGCCACTGCCTACAACCAAACTGGTTGCTCAGCAGTTAGCTGAAGAATTGCCTGTTCCACAAGCAGGTGAACACTGATAAGACTAAGAAACCTGGGGCTGTTTAGTTTGGAAAAGAGAAAACTGAAAGGGATCTTGTCAGTGTCTACAAATATCTTAAGGGTGGTTGTCGGCATGGACCCAGTCTCCTTCTCAGTGATATGAGATGGGGCAATGGACCTAAACTCAACCACATGAAATTATATCTTGACATGAGAAAGAACTTTTTTAATGTGAGGGTGCTGGAGCAGGCCGCTCTACAGGAAGCAGCTCCACAACCTCTCTGCAATCTTAAAAATCCACCTGGATGCATTCCTATGTGACCTGCCCTAAGCATCCTGCTTTGCAGGGACTTTTACTCTCTCTGGAGGTCCCTTCCAACCCCTAGCATTCTACGATGCTATGTCTTCTCCCCGTGCAGACTCAGACTCTGGAAGGCAATGAGCAGCAGAAGCTCATAGGATCATCTCTCATTCAGAAAACTGCTTGTTTACATTTACTTGGATTTTAAGTCCAAGAAACATCAAGGGCAAGGAGAAGTTACTAAATCCTGTGTGAAGTCAAAGAGGAAGATATTTCTTTCACAACACCTCTCTCCCAAGACAACCAAACCCAGATAGGTCCTTTGGTGAATGTTCTGTCCTGTATGTAGACTGAGTTTGTGTGTAAAATTAAAAGGGTGCTGTTGACAGATTTGAATTTGGGAGTATGCAACTTGTACAAGCAAATGAATTCAGCAACCAGGTACAATGGTTTTCATCTTGGCAGAAGTTGAGCTGAAGGTTTCTTTTTGTATATAGTGTCCAACAACAGACTGCAATTATGTGCTTAAATATTTTAATTGAGGTCACATTAGAAAATTTGCCATTTCAGTAAAACAGAAATTACCACCTGGATGAGGAGGGAAAGTCAAGGTCAATATGCAACAGTTACTTTAGTCCCCCTGCATAATCTGTACGCTGACACTACAGGTCTTTCCCTCAGTCTCTGGATTTGTTTCAGTGTTTCACACAATGCAGAGTGTCTAAGGTGTTTGAGTGGAGAGAGGATTAAAAACAACTAAATAAAACATGTTCTGGCTCCAGCAGGGAGAGTACACCACAGTTAAAGCACAGGGGCCCACTCTATAGCTATTTTCACCCTGTCTGGTTTAGAACCACAAATCGTTTTAGTCAGAAAAGGCCTTTAGAGCATTGAGTCCAACCAATATTTAACTCCATCAAGGCTGATGCTAAACCATGCCACTCAGAACTACATCTGCCTCTTTGAAACATCTCTAGGGTGGGGGGTTCAACCTCCTCCCTGGGTAGCCTGTTTCAGTGCTTGAGAAACCCCTTCTGTGATGAAATTTCTTCTAATATCCAACCTAAACCTCCCTTGGTGCAACTTCAAGCCATTTTCTCTCCTCCTATCCACTTGTTACTAAGCAGAAGAAACCGACCCTGACCTGCCACCAACTTTGAGAACTGAAGAGAGCAATGAGGTCCCCCCTCAGCTGAACAATCCCAGTTCCCTCAGCTGCTGCTCACCAGACCTGTTCTCCAGACCCACTGCCAGCTTCCTTGTCCTTCTCTGGACCTGTTCCAGCACCACAAGAAGACAGACATTGAGGGGGCCCCAAAACCAAACACTGTACTCAAAGTATAGCCTCGCTAGTGCAGAGTATAGCAGGACAATCACTTCCCCAGTCCTGTTGGCCATGATACTCCTGATACAGGCCAGGATGCTGTTGGTCTTAGCCACCTAGGCACACTGTTGGCAAAATGTTCTGCTGCAAGACTGGTTTGGACACCACAGGACAGAAACCTGGAGTCCCATTCTACTTTTCCTGGTAGACTGATTACCATGCACTGCTGCTATCTTCTCAGGTGTGCCACAAAGTACAGAATACAGTAGCTTCCAGGACACGTTACAATAGGATCATAATGACTTAAACCTCCTCTGCCCAGCCTCAGAGCTCCCCTGCACCATTGCTTGCTCCATCTCTGCAGAGCAAGATCTACACACACTACAGAACAAACTGTTCTTTGGACTCGGTAATGTCACAGATACTCCTGTCCTTTCAGGCATCTAAGCCTTCACCAGGTGGTATGGTAGGAAGAAGGTGACAGCAGGAGGCTGCAAAGGTTATCTGTGATGGTAGAAATACATCCGTAATATAAACAACACTCCAGTTCTGAAACTTACATAGTAGCTATTCACACTTGTCTTTCCTACCTGCAGAGCAGTTTAAAGAATACTTAGGATTAGTACATTGGTCTTAGAGGTGTATGCTACAATTCTATCCGGGTACAACTCAGGTTATTATTTATACCGCTGGCTAACAGAAAGTCCATTTCATGATAGCACAAACTAGAAATGGAAGTTAAGACAACTTACAGCAAAAGCCCCTTTTCTGCATCCACATTAAAAATTGGAAGGTCACAATCACTTTTTCTGCTCACTGAGGATCAGCTGAGGGTCAAAGCTACCAAAACGGAGAGGTAAAGTACCAATGTACCCCATTCCATCTACTAACCCCTTTTGAGTATCTGCAAACTGTGTTGCAAAATGAGCACTGTTGAAAAATCACGGCTTGGAGAAATGTTATTACCTTGTCACTACCAATATGGTCTTGTTTTTACTACTCCCTTGAAACAGACTTTGGATTAGACACAGTAAATGTAGTGAAGTGTAATTTCCTTACAGACTAGACACAAAGTACCTGCAAACCACCCAATCCAGATAATACTTTCACTGGATCCCCAGATAAACGGCACTCAAGCCAAATCCCAAGTTATGCAATGTGCACAGGGCAGCCTAAGCTCAACTGCTAATTATTGTACTGGTACAATGCAAGTCAGGAGGACATTTACTTTCTGCATCTCAGACATTTTTCATTCTTTCCTAAGCCTTAAAGCAGATACTATGCTATAACTTGGTCTAGTTGTGAGAGAAGCATTTTGGCATTATCTCCAGAATTTGTGCCACTGTTGATGAACGAGGTGTCCTCACAGAAAATGCTGATGCAGCAGTGTAGCACTATTGTTTCTGTAACATCAAGCCAAAATTGCCTTTCATTACCTACACAATACTTACATGTACTGCACCTATAACACATCACTTTGGAAACCATCTTGAAATCAGCAACTGTCTTAACTGATATTGTAATTTCCCCTAAGACTATAAGAAGTATAAGCATATCTGTCATAACTATCTTTGTCCAGTTTAGACTAAGATAAAACTATTTCCATGATGGCAAATCAGAGAACAGTGTTTCTCCCACAAAGCCCCACTGGCACCTGTGCAGACACATACACACTTGAGGTTACCTACCAAGGAATGTNAGTAAACAGCTTCCCACAGATGTCACAACTGAAAGATCTCACGCCTGTGTGAATGAGCAAGTGTCTCTTTAGTGTTCTTCTGTATTTGGCTACATAGTTACAGTGTGGACACTTCAACTTGTTCATGATTAAAGCAGAGGAATCACCTACAAGAGAAGCCATCAGAAGAAAAGAAAGTGAAACACAAAAAACCCAAAGCTACTTTAGTATGTTCTTTCTGGTGCATAAAGTTAACTGGTGTCAAAGGACCGTCATGATTTCTCATCAGGCAAACTCGGACAATGCGTGCCTGCAGAAACCACAAACACTGGCAGGTTCTGTATATATGACCTTGCTAGAACACACTTATAACCAAGAGTTTGTGCTATGCAAGTACAGATTAATTCTTTTCAGAAAGTCTTATTTCACAAATCTGAGTAAGTTAGCTACAACTTAGCAGTGTTCCATTTTCTACAGGTAGCCTACAGCGTGAAATACTTTATTCTGGATTAGAAACCTTCTAGCTCCGCAGCATTCTGACAGTTATAATCTTCTCTCCCAATACTCTATTTAGAATTATGTGCAGGAACTGGCTGCCAAGATCTGACTCCACAAATAAAGTACAACTAAGCAAGAACAAATATTGACAAAAGGAGTAGGACACTAAGAGGGAGTGTAATTCTGAAATAGCTAAAAGGGAAGTTATTGGTTCAGGTCTTAGCTATTCTCTACCCAAAGTCTATTTTGGTCTAACAGTAGGAAAAACGCACATCAGAGAAAGTAATCTGGAAGTAGCAATATCCTACTTCCTCTTTATGATGAAGAGAATCATTTACATATCCTTGGACCACTGATAGCACAACCTGCTCGAAGGACACCTGCAAAATAGCTGAAATGGGAAAGTATGGGATGGTGTGACAGCTAGGAAGAAGGCTACACAGGAATACAAAGATTATTTTGGGAAACAGGTTCCTGACTCAATCTTCTATAGATGAAAACTTTATAACATGACCAGAACCATCCACAAGCACCCAAAAAGCACTAAGGCTACAACATCATACGCATGAAAGAGAAAGGAATTGTGTGCTATGTTTATGGGGCCTGCATGCCGGGATCTAAGATGCCTCTTTCCAGCTTTAAAAGCCATCACAACAGAGAAGCTAAATATTGCCAATATTCAGAAGTTTGCCTCAGTGTACCAGAGCACTCACAGAAGCATGTCAGCATCATGTCACAGCATGGCTTACATAAAGAAAAGTAAGTTCAGAAAAGGTTTTGAATGGCACATCCACAGGGGTATGGAAGGCAGGCAGGCATTAGGACTGTATCTGAGGACTTAATGGTTGAAGAACAGGCAGACCTAACACCCAAGCTCTAATCTCTTGCCTCCTAGTTAATTTCACCTTCTGATGACCCCATTTCTTCCACTGTAAAAAAAAAAAAATATTTACAGCAAATCGTAAGTCACACCCCAGTACTAGCTCAAAGTCACAGAGGAGTCGTCTGCATTAGAATGACCTGGTCATCCTTAAGATTCTCTTTGTACTGAAGACTTCATGTATTTTGAGGGTCCAGCAATTTTAGATATGATGGGATTTTGGTATGTTTTTAGATATAAAAGTGATTACAGATAATTGCTCGCTTGAACTATTAAAGAGGCACATAAGCTTTGAAAGGGCAGGGTATGTAGTAAAGGTTTGACTAGAAAGGGATTTAGCTGTGGCTGCATTGAATTCAAAACTTTCACTGCAATGAAGTTTTAATTTTCAGTAGCAAGAAGTATGCTCTGAGAGCTACTTTTAAACTTTTATTTAACAACTTCATCATCCAAGTGTTCCATTTAAAAGCCCATTTATCTGTACCTAGACTACTAAGGGGGAAAAAAGCTATCAGATCATTAAAGACTTTGGGTTTCTTCATACTTGGGCACAACAGGAAAGCTGATATGAATCACATTCTGTTTTAACTTTTCCACACATTTGAATGCCTTTTTCTCTCTCCAAGAAATTACTCCTATTTACATTATCCAGGAAGGCAAATGATAAGGAAATAGCTTACATGAGCGTATCATCACATACATCTCAAAACAAAAGAATCCAATATTACCAGCAGTGACACAGTAGATCAAGCATGCCTATCAACGGCAAAAGGACTACCTCCCCTCCAGCAGGTATACTTGCCATTTTCCCAAGCTTCTTTTGGCCAAGACTCTGGCAGCAGTCCGTACTTGAAGTCACTTGAAGTACCCGGCAGCAGTCCGTACTTGAAGTCACTTGAAGTACCCGGCAGCAGCCCGTACTTGAAGTCACTTGAAGTACCTGGCAGCAGTCCATACTTGAAGTCACTTGAAGAACCTGTTACAGACAGTTTTTACTTTAGCTCCTGGGTTCTGATCAGCCATGTTGTTTCACAAACTATAGATCCTTTTAAAACTGGGACAAAAAGAGTTTCAAATCTTAAAATTGTGATTATAATCTTTGTCTTCAATACTGAAATGAAGAAATAACTGCATTATATGAACTACCTTCCATGGCACCATCCTGAGAAAAATTCAGTGTCTTTTTCATACTCCAGGAACTTTCCCACTAAGGATATTTATTCCCTTGCTATCACCATCGCATAGCTAAAAAGTTTTCCACTGGATTCTCTTTACAACTGCTCTGTGCAGTGACTTCATCTGGTCTACCACAGGCAGTCTAGTTGGTACAAAAGTAAACATTTTCTATTGGAGGTGTGATTTTTCTTTACTGCTTTAAAATATCTCAGTGGTATGTTAAGTGCTTTAAATACCTTGGTTTATATAAAGTATCCTACAGTGATCTCTAAGTCCTTTTTTGCATAATCATCACTCTATAACCACATCAAGAGACCATAATTAGGTGGAATACACCAGCCCAGAAGACTAGTTTGCATATTTACTTTCAGTCTTTAGAAAAGCTCTTTGTGCAGTTTTTTGGTCTTTCTAGCTTTTTTCCCCCTCTTTAAATGTCAAAATCATTTAGAAGTGAGTAGTGCCTTAAAAAGGTCATTGCTGGTTTAATTGTAGACTTTTGTAACAGGTAAGAATAATATGAGTAAATATGGAATCATTATTACCTAGTACACAACTATAAATAGTAAACAAGAAAGCTGCTAAATAGTAAACAAGAAAGTATTTGACCAAATCTGTTTGTGAGGCAAAAACTCTTCTGGCAAGAGGGGAAAAAAAAAAGAAATCTTCCCTTCAATGTCCAAGACAGGAGTTTGTTGGAAAACACAAACTCAGAAAGCCATTACTTCCTCACAGGCATACAGCTGTTAAGTAAGCCAGCTGCAGTGGAAACTGGCAGATCATCTTATTTGTTTGCGTGGTGCACAGCTCCTCATGTGGGACTTCCAGTGTCACTGTTGCAAAGTCTCCTGAAGGGCTTCACAGCAAACAGAAACAACTCTTAGTCCAAAGCACGGTTTCATGCAGCTAGCAGGTAGCTGCACACTAACAGTCCAAAGTTCCAGTTTTGCTGGAACAAAGCACAAATTGCAAACCCTCACAGCATTAGGCATACACAGCAGTTCTGTTTACTGTTCAGGCAGTGTTAGTTGGCAGCAGTGGTGTCATCTGTGGCCTAAGACAAGAGTTCCAAAGGAAATCAATTACCAAATAGGACGCTTGCAGTTCTATCCTTCAGACAACAGCAAGCAATGAATAAAGCTGGATCAAGACTGCCAAGAAAGGTATTCTATTAGAGCTTTTACAAAGCAGAGCTTGAGTGGAGGAAGGAAAAGAAACCCCAGAATTTTAGATCACCCAGCTATCTCTTTTGGTATACAAAGAAAAAAGGAAGAGGGAAAGGGAATAAATCTCGTTCTCAAGAAACAAAGTAGTGAGAAAAGCATTTTTCCTTTAGTTACCAACTAGTAACTATTGCTATGTCCAAAAGAGGTAAGAACTCCTGGCACAAATTTGAAGCCATGGGCTTCAGCAATGGCATCTCACAACAGCTCAAGCAATGCAACACAGATACCTTATAGACATGCCAACTACACATTCCTTTGAGGTGAGCAGTAGAATTTTCTTCTGTAACACATGAGAAAGCGTTATTGAGGAAGCAGTTTTGTCCAGTTCCGGGCAACAGGAAAGATGACAGCTAAAAGCCTCCAAATTAAAGCAGACCTCAGGATTCAGCAGAGAAAAAACCCAACAAATCAGCTTTTATAATTATTAAAAATATTAGAGAGGAAAAACCTGTAAGGAAAAGAACTAAGAGAGCTGTATTGTCTTTAGTTGACATTAAAGGCAGCGGAAGATGAGTGATCAAAATATTCCCGAACCCCTTATGGAAGAAGTATCTGTAAATTCAACAGTAGCAGCATTTACTGCTCACAGATTTAGCTGCTGTGCACAGGCAACATGGCACAGTTTCTCCCTTTCAAGTAGAACACAGGAAAGACTGAGGGGCACCAAGCACAGCACATCTGGAACACTGTCACTTGACCAGTTCCAGATTCAAGAGAACACAAACTGAGTGTCACTGAGGACATTTATGCTTACAACTGGTACCGAAGTTTGAGAGAAGTTTGGAACTTAAATCCCTCCACAGATCTAGATCTTAGCTGAGGACCTGGCATACAGTCAGCCAGACTTAAAAGCTGTAGTTTAGTGTAGACAACAGCTACTAAATCTTTCCACTTCCAGTTTGATGAGAAGACCTGTGGGAACTTGAAAGAGCACCAGCACAGATACAAGAGATAAGAGGTTGGTACAGACACTTCGGTCTCTGTGCAGTACAGAACTAAGTAGATCATAATTAAACCTAATGCTTATTCTTGGAATAATTTGTTGACCTAGAAAACTTGACATGAATTACATATAGACTGGCAGTGGAAGTGCAATAGCCTGCCTCTACTAGTTTTTCAGGTGGCCTACAGTCGGATGAACTTCCAGCTCCAGCTGAGCCAAGTGCACTATGTTACAGACCCCTGTGGCTCCCAACATCACCTCCCTGCCCCCAGGTGACTGCCCCCTGAAACCTGCTTGCAAAACTGCATCTATAGCAATCATCTGACCTGTTCTGTAGTGGTACTGGCAGGCTGGGGGGTGCAGAGGGGGAAAATGTAGAGAGCAGTGAGGAAGATCAATTAGTCAATCAATCAAGGGTAATCAGAAGCAATAATGTTCTGTATCTCCAGACCAAGTCATCTCACCACAACTTTACTCTGATCTAAGAGTACCTTTTTACAGTTTACTTGATTCCTAAAAGAGGTGAAGCTTAATAATCCAATATCCTTTAGTTCAACATCTATCTATTCTTCTATCTTGTATGAAGAGGTTTCTATCAGTAACCCCATCTTAAAAACCATCAAACTCAAAGCAACAAAAATAAAATCGAATACAATCAATCAGATTAAGTGCCAGCACTGAAATTCTTAAGATGTCAATTTGAGAAGAGATAAAGTGAATGAAACATAATTAAGTGGTTATTTAGTTTTCTATACAATTAACCAAAACCCTCTGGAAGGTTTTTATGTTCTACCTTGTTTATTCTCAGTAAAAATCATAGCCAGAAGCAAACTCAAGGATTTTCAGCTTTGAAGGCAGGAGGCAGTTGGGGTATCACCGAGAAGTGACAGAAGACATTCTAAACAACTTTGCAGATGGCATCAAAATGGAAGGGGTTCATTATACTAGAGGTCAAGATTGGGTGGTTGTCCAGGTGGATTTGCGGGACTTGACCAACAGTATGGAGAAGGCTGAGGGATCTACCTGCTGTCTTCTGCTGCACACGGGAACTACAGAGAAAATGAATCCTGATGCTTTTCTGAACTGTGTAGTAAAAGGGCAAGAGCTGGTTGGACAAAGTTAGGCTTTAGCAAAGTAAGTCTCCTTTGTCTCTTTGTCTCTCAGAAGTGAGAGTGCATCTGAGCTTCTCAAAAAGGGGTCAAAGTATGTCACTTCTTAGCTGCCTCTTGGAGCAGGCAGCTCAGACAAACTTCAGACACTTCACTCATCCTCTATGCAATGCTCCCAACTGCTTTTAGTTTTCACTATTTCCTCATCATGAGAAAACTGGTTTATTGACTATGGAGACAAATCTACCACCAACTAAGACTGTCAGATAACCATCAACTGATGTCAAATATTCACTTGCTTTTTCATCTTGCTTATCATATATTGCCTGAAAAACTCCTCCCTGAAAAATCTACTCAGAGATAGAGGTACAGTTTGCCTTAGAAAGATATTTTGCTGATCTCTGCCCACAGTCAATGACAAGGCAGTAAGAGCTGTCCTCATCCGGACCAGTTATTTCTGGGAGTTACTGTTCTCAGGAAGTTACTGTTCTCAGACTGTGTTATCAGAGACTCAAACAAAAACTTGTGTCTGAAAGGATCTGAAGGTCATCTACCTCCTACTCACAGCAGGGCTCACATCAAAGCTGGACTGGATGTTGCTTTGAACCTTGCCAAGTTTTACATAACTGCAAAGATGGGAGATTTCCATAAGGCCTCCAAGAAATCTGTTCCAACATAACCACTCTCATGGCTGACAGTTTTCTTCATACACAACTGCAACCTGCTTAGCTGCAGCTTGGGACAACCAACTCTTGCCTTTCACTGCACAGTTCTGAAAAGCACCAGGGTTCATTTTCTCTGTAGTTCCCTTGTGCAGCAGAAGACAGCAGGTAGATCCCTCAGCCTTCTCCATACTGTTGGTCAAGTCCCACAAGTCCACCTGAATGACCACCCAGTCTTGACCCCCAGTACAATCAACCCCCTCCATTTTGATGCCATCTGCAAAGTTGTTTAGAATGTCTTCTGTCCTACTATCCTGATCACTGACGAACAATGTTAAACAGTATGAGACTTAGTAAGCTGTTTTCAGGAAAACAGCACTTCTTGATTTCGCTGCCAAGGAAATACCTACATCCACAGAACTTTATTCTGATTCTGTGATCCATAAACTTCTGGACTACATTGTGAGGACGAGGGCCAGACTATGAACATTGGTTAAAGGATGCACCTCAAGAGTTTTCTCAAGCAAAATACTCAAGAGATAAGACAGAAGACTTTTTAATACAAACAGTTCACCAGCCCTTTTCCTCAAGTCTTAAAGATTTAACATGTTCATATGAGTAGGACTTTTGGAAAGATATACACCAGAAAGGCTGCATGAAACTCTGGCAGACTGACTAGCATTTGGGATTAAGAGTCTTCAGTAAAATCCCCAACCATTTTATGGTACTCTCTGGTAATCACACTAGAGAAAAAGTGCTGCTCTCTAAAAATGTGATTGCAGAACAAATCTAAGGAAATAGGCTTGACTTTCCTCAAAGCTACCAGTTTCTCCCTAATGAAGGGGTAAAAAGGCATCTGATCAGCTTGAGGACAGGAAACAGAAGCATCACAATCACAGACTCCTGCTGTCACAGTAGTTGAGGCAAATACACCAAGTACTGAGATGGGTCACCATTTGTATTTATTGTTGTGTAAAGATGCAAGCACAGCTACTACTGCAGTGCAGACAGCTTTTTATGCTAAGGCAATAGGTGAAATGCTGAGGAGATAGTCACTTTATGTTGGCTTCTCTTGTCACGGGCACTCTTAAAGCAGTAGTGTAATTGATCAGAACCTTTGAGTTAAACTGGCATAATTCATTCAAGACTTACTTTGCCAAAGCCTAGCTCTGTCCAGCAATACCAAGGAAATCTGTCTTTAGACTGGTCTTTGAAGAAAAGGAAGGTGGAAGACAGAGGTACAAACCTGTAAAAATACCAAAACAAGAAGGCAAATCCCTAAACCTTCCAACTGAAACAAATAAAACCCCAGAAGCCTCCCTGGGGACTCTGTAGAAGCCCTTGGAGTACACAACTAAGCCTGTTGGGTTCGTGTCCCGCTCTCCTTACAAATTAACACACGGCATTACACCCTAAAGATAAGGATCGACTCAAGTCCCAAGTGAGCAAATGTGTAAAAGTCTGGAGCTTTTACACAGTTCCTATTTGTCATACATATAACCCGAGCATGAAAGACAACTGCTGCATAACAAAGAGACTTAGTTGGGTTTTTTCCCCCAGCTTTAAAGATTATGTTTTTAAAAGTGTCCTCTTGAAGTCACTCCTGGGAGTGATCACTCTTGAAGCCCTGGGAACAGTCAGAAGTGACTCAAGTTCTGCAACTGTGGCTACACTTTCACAGTAAAAATAACTATTCTGATCATGCTAACTCCCCTCTTCACTGTTTCCAGTATGAGGTTTTTACCTGCTGAAGCTGACCAAAGACTAGCAGCTAAAAGTGTAACTACCTGCTGAAGTTGCGCTCCTACCAACACACACGCAGCACATGTACTACAAAGAGCTTTGGGGTAAGCACATCATAAGGCTGCTATGCTGGACGACAAAGCTTCTGAACTAAGAATGCATTTCTGGTTGGATGCATTTATCAATACCTGCCAGAAACTGGCACAAGTAAGAAATGCTCCTTGTGTCTTTCCTCCACCCCAAAAAATGCCTCCAAGCTCTGTACACAAGAATTCCAGAACGTACACAGAGAATAAATGGTTGGGCAGCAAACCTAGCAACTGAGCAAAACAACTCAGCAAGGACAGAGGGGCTGAAAAGGGAAGCTGAAGAGAACATCTTTTAGCCAAACCTCATGCCACTGAAAAAACTTATCTATACACCTACCAACGCTGAGAATGACCTAATCCTTCCCTCGGATTTAATAAACAAACAAATCCAAAACCACACATCACAGAGTATCTGAACAGCAGTTGACCCATTTACATCTCTATGGACTTTTAGGTGACACAGTCACTTCAGCACCAGAGCACTTTCACGGGGTAACTCTGAAGCGAACACAGAAATCTTGCAGATTAAACAACAAATCTAGCATTGTTGTTTTTCCATAGTGTGTCTGTCAGAAAGCATAAACAATATTTTAAGAAGCCTTATAATGGTCTTTCAGCTCCATGAATATCATGTGGGAACGGTCAGGCATGTGCATGCAAGCATGTAGGAGATGAGAGGGCTGTGAATAAAAGCAAGGTTTACCTTCCAGGACAATTACTATCTGGAAAGAAGGCTTTTTAAAGGAAGTTGTACTCTAATCTTCATGGAGGTTTTAAAAAAATTCCACACTACTCTGAAAATCAACTACAATCCAAAAGGTTCTGAAACATCTGCAGTAAAAATACTTTCACTGCTCAGCATGTGATAAAATTAACTTGACTTGACTGAGCTACAACTTTGAGCTGGAGGAAAGCTAGCTGAAGAAATAGCACAGTTAATTTGTGTCTGGGCACAGCATTATTTAGTCTGAAAATCATGGTGACAACTCATCTGAATCATGGTAACAACTCATCTGGTGGTAATTTCATAAAGCTTTCAGATATTACATACGAGTCTCCTTAAGAATCAACATGGTCAGCTCTACAAAGCACGAACAGCATTTCGGTTTTTTTTGCACTGGTACTGCAAAAAATGAAAACCTAATTCCAGAAGTGATAAAACATACGAAGGGAAGTAAAAATGCAACATATCAGAATCACAGAGTTTTTATTATGAACTGGAAACTGACTAAGAAATGTAGACTGGCTACACTATGGTAAATAGTTAATTGTAGGATGCACCAGGATTGTAAAAACAGTAACATTGTTTTTTTTAGCGGATTATCAACTAGAAGGGAAAATATTAAGACAGGTGGGAACTTGCAGTGTGAAGAAACACAGTTCATTTCATTAACAGAACTAAAACAGAAGTTGCACCAAGAGTAGCTAAATGAAGTAAGAGGGTGCATGCAGCTTAAAATGCATCTCAACTTCATAGACTTTTTTGAAGCTCTAAGTACTACCTTCACAGGGAAAGTGTTAAATATAAACTCACTGAAAACACAGGGTGAAAGGAAGGAGGAGTAGACATATCCTTATGGATACCTGTAGGAAAACTTACATTTAGCAAGGAACTCAGAGAGCTTCCAGTGCTTATTATGTAGTATTTATCTAGCAGGACCCAATTGGGAAATCTGTTTACTGTGGCATTCAAGGTAGTGGCTTTCAGGGCAAATTTTTGTAGTACATGTTCTTATATTGCATGTTCTTAATCAAGCTTCCCTTCTACCATATCTGCAGTGTTCCTTTTCCCCTCACAGAAACACCAACACCATAAATCAAGGATACAGCGACCCCCTTTGCATGTAACTGGACATCTCATAACCACAAGCTGGTGTTGATTATCCTCAGCAGCACATAACCAGCCAAAGGGACAGTGCATTCCTAAACATTCTTCATAAGAATTTATTACTCTTTTTCTTCTCACAGCATTGTCTTATATCTGTTCTGGAAGATATTTTCTTAGGCATTTTTAATTCCCAGTGCTTATTAATTTTGGTAGCTTTTCATCTACACAAGAAATTAAATCCACAACTAAAAAGTTACCATATAACCTGCTGGTTACTCTACAACTCATTCTTGTCATTCTTCCAATTCTCCACTCCTCCCTTTTCCACCTTTTCTTAGGCAGAGAGGGAGCAACTGAAAGACCAAGAATGGAATACATCTGCAGAGCAAATTAAAACCTAGCCAGCAGCAGGGGAGAAAACAGCAAGTGCTGAAGAACAGATTATGAGTGAAAGTACCAAGTCCTACTTCCAGTATCTCTTCCTTTTCCAAACAATGTATATGCACATAAGAACCCCATAAAAGGACTTACTATAAAAATACCTAAAATGCCTTCCAAATCAGTTCTAACATTGACAGAAAATGTAATTATTTCCTAATATTGTGCTCTTAAAGTACCAAGATCATTAATTGACACTAATTTACAATTCAATACAGCAAATTCCCTGCAAACAGAACCTTCTTTGGTTTTAGGCCAACACCACAGCACAAATCCAGTGTGCCCCTTAGCCTCTAATACAGGTCTTTTCATCAAGTGAGTGTATTTTGGAGGCATTTTGTACAAAAACACAAGAGTATGTACATTGTAATTTAGCTAACCTGATGCTGTGGACCCAAGGTTTCTTATTGTCAGGCAATAAACACAGTTCTAAGAGAGTTTCTATTTTCACTTTAGCAGAAAAAATCCCATGCAGTCTAGAAAAGCCTGGCCAGAAAGAGAAGATCCAGAAATTCACTTTTCAAGTGCACACTCCCAAGCTGAACTGCAAACCTGCCCACTGAGTTCATACAGAAGCAAACCCCCTGAAGCACAGATTAATCTGAGCCTCTCAGCACAGTTGCCTCTCCATAGCTGCTCCTGTTGGGCCAAATCTATGGCCACGCCTCGTAGAGGCTGTCCCTGCTCACGTGCCAGAGGTACAGTCTGCAGCTCCAGCCTGCAGCACTCTGCACTGTGGTGCTCATGCCTGTATCAGCAGAGCTCAGGGCAGAGTCACCACATGGCCTCTGCAGGCCTGACCTCCTTTCATCCACTGCCTCCTGCACCTCAGCAGCCACCAGCTGTACCAACAAGCAGCTGCAGCACTGCAAGGCCCCAGGAGAAACAGCCTGTCGCTGCCACCCCCAAAAGGATTTCTCTTAGCCTGCTTTTTAGACAAGTCTGGGGGTAGAGGAAGAAATTCAGGCCAGCCTTCCTTCCACTAAAATACACACAGGGCTCAGGCTGCTTTCAAATCTCTAGTTTATTACTGGAATACACCAGTATAAAGGAGTATTCCACACTCACAACTGATTTTTTAAATTTCCCTCTTAATGCTACCCCTGGAGCCTGGGAAGCAGAAGATAATCAGTTGCTTGAAGGAGGCACACATTTTAAAGTGCTTCAGAAACATCTAAAAGAGCTTTGTTCCCGATGTCTTAAATCCACCTTTCATTTGACTTAGTCAAACCAAGGTAAGCTTTCAAAACTGCTAATTCATCTAAAAGTGATACAGGTAAGCAGCAGTATTTCGAGTATATATTTTAACTACTGACACAGCATAATAATAAAGTAAAATCCTGAGCTTAATTACATTGCCCCAAATGCCAACTACACTGAACAGACTGTTTTTAATCCTTTGTGCGGTCATATTTGTTTAGCAAACATATTTAAACTTATTGTAGCATTTACATTAACCATAAATCCTTAAAGAGAAAAAAAAAAGTCCCATGAACTCAGTCACTCTCAAGATTTGCTTAAAGAAAATTGTTCAGCAAAAAGTATCCCCTCTACCATGTCACATCGTGGCATCTCCTTCCAATGCATTTCAGAAATCTGCTTTAGGAGTTTCTATTATATTAGCTGTTTAGTTGTCTCCCAGACACAAAAAGCAGTAAGAAGTTGACTTCTCTTCCTAGGTGACACTTGGGTGAAGAACATTCACCAGAAGAATCTTTTGCTGCTGTAAGGAAGGAAATGATGAAGGCCCTTTCTCTCTGTGCAATCAGCCACCATCATTAGGAACCAGTTACCACTCCTTGATTTTGTGCTTAACAGCAGCTACAGATTAAATGTAAAAATGCTAGTTCCTAGAAGCTAGTGAGGATCCTCATCTCAGGCATCAAACACAAACACCACATTACAACACTGCAAGGCACAACATTGTAATTTCCTTCTCTAGCTGAAGATAAGCTGCTGTGCCACAAAGTGAAGAATCGGATCTCTGGCTTAGTGACCCATCTGGCATGAAGACTTAACTAGGAGATCCTATCCAACATACTTCTATAAAATGTTACACTGTAGTGCATTTTTAAATTCAATTTCCAAGTGACATGACTGACATTAAGCAACATTTACCTGTTTCTTCCTTAATAAATGACAAATCTTCTTCTGGATACGGGACTGACGGCTGCAACGCTGAGCAATCTTCTGAGTTCTCTTCAGTATTTGGTGGTATATTATAAATAAACCTCTTTGCAGTTTGGTTTTTCCTTCTCGCTTTTCCGGGCTCTTGAACCGATTGTCCTTGCGCACCCATGTCATTCCATACAAAAACTTTTCCCTCACCTTGAGATTCATTTTCAGCCATTTCAGGTGAGCTGTCCTGGACCCAACTGCAGTCATTCATTTGGTAGCTTTCCATTTGGCCCTCATCAATTGAGTATCCATCATTTTCAGTTTTGATGCTGCTTGCCAAGTTGGTAAGGTTTCGTGTTGCCCAGAAGCTGGCAACTTTCTGATCCCTCGGGGACAAACCATCCCTGCTAACAGATCTTCTGTTGTAATCCACGACAACGGTCTCTGGAGCTTCCGATTTGATACTTATGTTTAAGGCATCTTTAATGAAGTTGCGGCAGGACTGGACAACCTCTGTCATCTGAAGGTAGCTGGCCACTGACATCACTTCAATGGCATTTTGGCTCGTAAGCACAAGGTTACCAGAGTATAAGAAGTCCAAGATGACAGAAAAACCTTGAACAGCAACAACATCTAAATAGGTAACAGTGGTTTGGTTACGGTTTTCTTTGTTTGTAAAGCAATAGAGAGTCTTAAAGAAGCGGCTGCCTGCAACCAGGATGTTCTTGTGAGCTCTGAAGACCCTCCCGCTCACCACAATATTAACGTCACAAAGAATGCCTTTCTTCCTCTGCTCGTTGAGCTCTTGCAGGAGCTGATAGCAGTACGAGTTCTCATTTGGCCTGCTGTTAAAATCACAGTATCCTTCATTATTCAGTTCCGAGGGCAACTCTGACTCCTGCAATTAAAACAAACCACAACCATAATTAGTTCTTAATGAATGCTCTCCTTAGTCCTCCAACAGTATAATAAGGATATGAAAACAAACTCAAGACGAGAATGTTATTCAAGCCATTATTTTAAAATTTATGTTCTTGGTCATAAAGGCAAGCAGGAATATATAATTACAAAAAATATTTCTGAAAGCTAAGAATCATGATCTCATGCTGCACCCTCTGCCCTCAAATCTGAAACAACACCACAACTAGCAGAATTGCCTTGAGGGCAAAGGAAGTGAAATTTTGGCCAAAAGTAAAGGAGACTTAGTTAAGTGTGAAGCACTTATGTTTAACCCTCTTACATTAAAGATTCACAAGTCCTTCTGGCCAAAGATTGAACTAGGTGGTTCTCATGTATCCAACCTCTCTCTCTCCCCCAGAAAACTCCACTTTAAGAGGTTAAGTAGAACCCTGGCAACCCATTCGATAATTTCTCATGTTTATAGATTAATACATCAAGATTAGGTCTTTATCTCCCCATTCAACTGTTTTAAAGAAAACACATTACTGGAGGAGTAATAACAGCAAATACATTTCTCATACAGTTCTATGAATGAGGCATTTCTTTATTTTCCAGTTGTGGCAGATTCAGGATTAAATGGCCATACAACACGACAAGAAGATAATATTGCAGGCAATCAAACAAAATTTAAAGTTTCCATCACCAAAACAAAGACTTTCTTGAATCAAGTCTCACTGAAACTTTCCAGTAGTGACACCTTTCACTGGTACATACTCATGTGTGTACTCATTTGTCTCTAAAACCCTTTTATGATGTGACCTCACATAGAGCTTGCAATTTTTGTTAGTAGTATGAGACGGTCCAACATCAAGAAATCGATTGTTAAAAAAAATTAGTTCAGATACTGAGAGGTTAAGTAACAAGAGATCTGAACTGGATTTTAGAGCATTTAGAAAACTTCTAACTGTTTAGACACAGACAATTCAGAGGTGCTACAAAGCAGCAGCTAAGAGTAAGCAGCAAACACACAGACCAGCATGTTTGAGGCCATACTTACATTGATGGACATATGCTGCCATCAAAAGCAGCAACTATGACGTTGTTTTACACTGCACCTCTAAGACTTTCTCTTTTTCCCTAGCAAGTAAGGCCAGTGCAAAACTAGTGGGCCTCAATGTACTGGTGAGAGAATACCAGATTTTGCAAATTATATCATTGTTTTCCCTTCATGTTCTGAAAACACTCACAG
>VWYK01032112.1:2818-51227 GCA_013399775.1 Semnornis frantzii | reverse complement strand
CTTCTTGGTGGCAAGGGACAGGACCCAAGGAAACNTTAGGGGTTGGAAGGGATCCAAAGAGACCAATGAGTCCAATCCCCCTGCCAGAGCAGGACCAGACAATCCAACTCAGGGCACACAGGAACACATCCACACAGGCCTGGAAAGGCTCCACAGAAGGCGACTTCACAACCTCTCTGGGCAGCCTGTGCCAGTGCTCTGGGACCCTTCCAGGCAAGAAGTTGCCCCTTGTGTTGAGCTGGAATCTCCTGTGCTGCAGCTTCCATCCACTGCTCCTTGTCCTATCCCAGGCAGCAGTGAACAGAGCCTGTCCATCCCCCCCTCCTGACCCCCAGCCCTCAGAGATTTAGAAACATTTATTAAATCCCCTCTCAGTCTTCTCTTCTCCAGACTAAGCAGCCCCAGGTCCCTCAGCCCCTCCTCACCAGGCACTGCTCCAGTCCCCTCATCATTCTCATAGCCTCTGCTGGACTCCCTCCAGCATATCTCTGTCCCTCTTCAACTGAGGAGCCCAAAACTGCAGGCAATACTCAAGACAGTGACTCAAGTTGACCTTTCCGTGCTGGGTCGAGGGTTGGAGTGGATGATCTTGGAGATTTTCTGTGTGATTCTGTGACTGTCCCCCCTGCAGGATGACCTTCGCTGTCGGAACGTCATCGAGTTTGATCGGCTGCTGCGGGAATCCCAGCGAGAGGTGTTACGGCTGCAGAGACAGATTGCCCTGAAGAACTTCAAGGAGTACCTACGGTCCTCTAAAATCACTTCAGCAGCAGCTTTGCCCAGCACCCCTGCACGCTTGGGACCACCCGTGCCAAGGCTAAATACCTGCTTCAGAGGTTCATCCCTACCAAAGCAAGCTCGCTTGGGAGGGGAAGCACACAAAGAGGTGAGACGAGTCAGTGAGCTAGATGCTTTGCTGTTTAATTATTCAGTTAATTACTGTGCTTAGCAAACTTTTCAAGGGTATGTGAGCACTGCAGTTCACATCCACCAGAAAGGTGGTGAAGTCTCCATCTCTGGAGTCATTCAAAACCTACCTGGATGCAACGCTGTGCAACCTGCTCTGGGTGAATCTGCTCTGGCATGGGAGCTGGACTAGATGAGAGGTCCCTTCCAACCCCCACCACGCTGTGATTCTGTGATCTGCTGCAAACAAGTGCTGTGCTGGTCTCTAAAGTTACTGATTCAAGCGCCAGGGCACACAGGGTGAAGTGCTCCATGGCTGCTCCTGGCAGCTTAGCCAAGCGCAGTGATGCTGAGCTACACTGGGACCTTGATCATAGAATCACAGAATGGTAAGGTTGGAAGGGACCTCAAAGATCATCTAGTTTCAATACCCTGCTATAGGCAGGGACACCTCCCACTAGTACAGGTCACTCAAGGCCTCATCCAACCTAGTCCTGAACATCTCCAGGGAGGTTGTGGAGCACAGAATCACCCAACGTGATCAAAGCCCCCTTCAGATACTGGAAGGTATCCTGCTCATCATGCCCAGCACAGAGTCTCCATGCTATGTTTTCCAGCCTAGGAAAGCAGGCAGCATTGATTATTGCCCTCGTTTGCTGAAAATGAACATTTTTGGTATTTGCAGAGGTTCAGACACTGGATCCCTGTGGGTGAGCAATGGGCACCCATGGCCATGCTGGCAGTGGCAGGGGAACCTGCTGCTCCTTCACCTCCTTCCCTATGGTACCCCAGTACTTTGCACCGGTGAAGCCACACCTTGAATCCTGGCTTCAGTTTTGAGCCACTCACTCTGAGAAGGATATCGAGAGGCTGAAGTGGGTCCAGAGAAGGGCAATGAAGCTAGGGAAGGGTTTGGAGAAAAGGGCTGGCAAGGAGCAGCTGAGGGACCTACTGTTGTTCAGCCTGGAGGCTGAGGAGAGACCTCATCGCTGTCTACAACTCCTTGAAAAGAGGCTTGAGCCAGGTGTCTGCGTGGGGGTTGTCTTTTCTCCTAGTAACAAGTGGTAGGGCAAGAGGAGATGGCATCAAGTTGCACCGAGGGAGGTTTAGACTGGGTGTTACGGGAAAAAAATACATCCTTCCCGAGACAGTCGTCAAGCCCTGGCCCAGGCTGCCGAAGGCAGTGGTGCAGACCCCACTCCGGTAGGGGTTTCACAGCCGTGTGGATGTGACGCCCAGGGTCGTGCTTTAGCGGCGACTTAGCAGCGCTGAGCTACCGGTTGGACTCCACGGCCCCAAAACACTTCCACGATTCTACTCTACCACTCTATCCCCTGCCAGGGGCGGCTCCGGGCCCTGCACGCCCCCGCCCCCTGCACGGCCCAGCACTACGGCTCCATCCGGAGCGAACCGCCGGGCCGGGGCTCGCTGCCAGGCCTCTCCCGATGCAGGTCGCCGCTCGATGCAGATGGCCGCTCGCCGGGGTCGGCGCAGGCTGGCCGCGGCCGCCCCTCCGCCCCGCAGTGGTACGTGCCGCTCGGTNGGTGAGAGGGTGCAGGCTGGCCGAGGGCTCAGCCCGCCCTGGGGGCAGAGGTTTGGGCTAGGCCAGGCGGGTGGCTCTGGGAGGCTGGCGAGGGGTTGCGGCGCCGGCTGAGGCTCACTGGGCTGCCCGCAGGCAGGGCTGGCAGGCGGCTGTGGGCGTGAGGCCGGGCCGCGGGGGGCAGGTGCAGCCTGGTGCCCTCCGCTGGTCGTGGGTGTCCGGAGCCGGGGTCGGCAGCGCCGGGTCCGCTGGCTCCCGGTGGGGTTTGTTTTTGTGGGCTCACTTGTTTCTGTCTCAGGTTGTCAGTACCCGCCGTGCCAGTGAAGTATTCTCTGCTCTGTAGGCTGTGGGAGGATGAGCTGATCCTCTTTCCCTCCAGACCCCCACCAGCATCTCATTTATTTAGTTCCTACAGAAGAGACATTGAATATTCATCCCTCGTTCATCTCTTTCAAGGCATTTGTGAGTTTATGAGCCTCTCTCCTTCAGCCTTTTTAGAATCATAGAATGGTAAGGTTGGAAGGGACCTCAAAGCTCATTCAGTTCCAACCCCCTGCCATAGGCAGGGACACCTCTCACTAGTACAGGTCACTCAAGGCCTCTTCCAGCCTGGTCCTGAACACCTCCCTGGGCAACCTGTGCCAGTGTCTCACCACCCTCACTGCAAACAACTTCCTCCTAACATCCACTTTCAATCTCCCCTCTGCCAGTTCAAACCCATTGTCCCTTGTCCTGTCATCACAAGCCCTTGTCAATAATCCCTCCTCAGCCTTCCTGTAGGCCCCCTTTCAGATGCTGGAAGTCTTCTCTTCTCCAGGCTGAAGAATGTTTCTTTCTTGCCCCTTCCATTCTTCACTGTTAATCATCTTTGTACATCCACTCTTGTCAGTTTTGTGTTGAGGGAAGCAGCACTGCACGCAGTACCCCGATGCTGTCTCCTTGATTTATAAGGTGGCATAATGAAGTTTTCTTTCCCTTTCCCAATAGATCTCTTTGTCTTTTTGTCTGAGCACTGGGTTCTATTAAAACATCGTTTGTCTGATGGCCCTCTGTAATCTCTCAGTGTCATGAGGACCTCTTCACCATTTGTCTCTTTGCTGTATCAGTCCATGGAGGGCCTGGGTTCCTGCTGCCTCTTTCAGTCTTTCCATTTTTCACTACTTACCCAGGAGAAAACTCAGGCTGAGTGTCTGCAGAAGCCTTTCAGAGCACTCTGGCTGAACATGTTCACAGCAGATTGTACCTACAGGATTTCCCTCACCTATTTTCTTGCGGACACCATAGAAAAACTCTCTGGATTTGTGAGCATGGGTTTGTTTCTGCTTTTGTTTTATTTTTTTCTTTTTCCTCCCCAATATGTATTTGTTGGGTTTTAAAAAAAGGTATGTGCCTAATCTGCCTTGCATTTTCTGTCAGGTGTCAGATGTACTGCTCTGTGTTTCCATAGAGCTCCACTCTTAGAACCTGACACTTGCCACCTTCCAGTTCTTTGTGATGGAGAAATGCCACACTGCATGTCATGGCTCACTGCTGGAGTTCATGCCAAAGGGGGATTTTGAACCCTTGGGTGAATGTTGTCTAATCTTGGTGATTTGTTACTATGCATTATTTAGTTCTGGAGCCACTATTACAAAAGGGATGTGGACATGGCTGAAGTGTGTCCAGAGAAGGGCCAGGAGGATGCTCAGAGGGCTGGAACTGCTCTGCTATGAGGACAGACTGAAAGAGTTGGGGCTGTTCAGTCTGGAGAAGAGGAGGCTCCCAGATGACTTTATTGTGGCCTTCCAGTATCTAAAGGAGGCCTACAAAAAAGCTGGGGAGGGACTTTTTAGGCTATCAGGTAGTGACAGGCCTGAGGGAAATGGAGCAAAGCTGGAGGTGGGGAGATTCAGACTGGAGGTGAGGAGGAATTTCTTCAGCATGAGAGTGATGAAAGCCTGGAATGGGTTGCCCAGGGAGGTGTTTGAGGCCACATCCCTGGAGGTGTTTAAGACCAACCTGGATGAGACTCTGGGCAACCTGATCTAGTGTGAGGTGTCCCTGCCCATGGCAGGGGGATTGGAACTGGATGATCCCTGTGGTCCCTTCCAACCTTGACTGATTCTATGATTCTATGGTTTTGTTGCCTTCCACAGATTTTGTTGTTCTTCTTGACAGTTCAGTTTGAGAGATCCTCAACTCTATTCGTTACAGTGTGCATTCTGCACTCATGACCTCTTACTCCTAGACAGGAAGAAGTTCTTTCCAGTGAGGATGGTGAGTCACTGGCACAGGTTACCCAGAGAGGTTGTGGCTGCTCCCTCCCTGGAGGTGTTCAAGGCCAGGTTGGATGAGGCCTTGAGTGACCTGTGCTAGTGGGATGTGTCCCTGCCTATGGCAGGGGGTTGGAACCGAATGAGCTTTGAGGTGGTTTCCAACTTAAACCATTCTATGATTTCTCCATGATGAAGAGGGCTGCACAGACTTGTTTTGTTTCCCTACCATTCTGCCTTTGTCTTCCTTGAACAGCCCTTTCATACCAGTTGTTTTCAACTGACCCTGCATGTTCTGCCAGACAAGAACATGCATCACAGTGCTCCTCGTGGATACTCTTCGTTTCTCTGCTTCAGGAGGGTCCACCCTCATTGTTCAAAAATTTTCTGGCTGATAAATAGCAACAGGACAGCCTAACAGCAGGAGTGAAGGGGAAGCAAGGGGGCTGTTGCCAGTCTCTCACCTGAAACCTATAGTATGCAACACCCCAGACTCAGTGGCCTGTGTTCACGTGGGCACAGTGGTGCCATGCTATGGTGAAGTCAGCTCTTGAGGCAGTAACCACAACTGTGATCATTTAAAAAGGAAATACTTTTTGGTTTTCTGTTCTGTTCCCCAACACTGTGTCAGGGAAGTGTTCCCTAGCTTTCAGAGAACTTCCTCAGAGCACAAAGAGCAAACTCTCTACAGCTACTTGAAAGGAGATTGAAGTGTTGGTCTCTTCCCCCTCATAATTAGTGGTAGAGTGAAAGGAAATGGGCATAAATTGTGCTGGGGAGGTTTAGGTTGCATAGTAGGAAACATTTCTTTCCTGAAAGAGTGGTCAGGCATTGGAACAGTCTGCCCATGGAGGGAGGTGGTGGAGTCCCCATCCCTGGAGGTGTTCCAGATGTGGATGTGGTGCTTCAGGATATAGTTTAGTGGTCATGGTAGCTGGGTTAGGGTTGGACTCGGTGATCTTAAAGGTCTTATCCAACCTGAATGGTTCTATGATTATAAATGTCTTTGGAAAATGTCATTTTTCTGTTCTCCCTCTGGTTTCTCTGCTTCTTCATGGTTTTGGGGTGAGGTTTACCTCTGTACTGACAAACCATCATTCCATGGGGTTTATTTCAGTGGCAGTGCTGGCATGAGCAGCTTTCTGTTCGCTGCCACCGGTTCCCACTGCCCCTTCAGTTCTACACTGAAAGGGTTGTCAAGGAACAGGCTGCCCAGGGAAGCAGTTGAATCATCATCCCTGGAGGGACTGAAAAGCCATGTAGATGTGCTGAGGGATGTGATTTAGCAGCAGGCTTGGTAGTGTTGGGTTAATGGTTGGGCTCAATGGTCTTAAAGGGGCTTTTGCAGCTTAAACAATTCTGTGATTCGGTTGTGTCGGTGCAACTTGCATTGAGCAGTGGGACATGATGGAGCTGAGTCAAAACCAACCTCACAGACCCAGCCTTCCTCTCCCTTTGCCCTCAAACCAGCATCAGTTTTCTGGTCCAGCTTTGCCTTGAGACTGCACAAAGCTGCCCTGGCACAGCTGAGGGACTGGGCCATGGTTAGGTGGAAAATGTGGTAGTGATTGTCTTGGGGCAGGGTTGTGATGATGCTTTCTGGGTGCCAAGGGCAGAGCTTTCTAGAGAGTACAGCATTTGTAATTGACTCTGTGGCATGCTTTAAACATTGTAGTCCTTTATCAAAGGTACTTCTGTGCCTGTTGTGTATTTTTTGCTTTAGCTGGTACAGCCTCATCCTGCTGTCTTGCAGGAGCTCTGCCAGCATCGGGGCACCCTGGGTGGGTAATGCTGGGGGTGGAAAGCAGCTGTTCTACAGTGATTTTTATAACTGTGTGATTGAATATAGAGTCCTTGCACCTGGCTCATTCACTGAGCATCTTCCAGTCCCTGCTGTAAGTGAAGGTGGCACAGCTCCAGGTCACAGCTGTCTTGGTGCTGTGTGCCAGCTGTTTGATACAGTGATGAGGCTGAGTTCTGTGTGAAAACAACAGTGTATGAGCATGTGGCCAGGGACACCTCTTTGTCCTTGGGGTGGCAATCAGCTCTGTGTGGGCAGATTTATAGGTGTGTACCTTCTGTAAGATCTTTGTAATTGAGAATGAGAGAATTTTGTTTAGCTTTTTGCTTGGGAAATCATCAGAAACAAGCAAATTTATCTTGCTTATCTGTTTGCAAGAGAACATGACTTGGGACATGTGGTGTATGGGTTTTGTAACCTTAGCTGGCATCCACCAGCATTCCTTGGGGCCTTACATTTCTGTAAATATGACTAAAATACAACTTTTTCAGTTTGTGAGGAAAGCTATTTTTGGAGGGGAGGTGTGAAATGCAGATTTGAATCTTAGTGTGTGCCAAATGGTTTAAAACTCCAAAGTTTCAGAAACATTTATGTGTTGCAGAGGTCAGTACTGGTTTCACAGCATGTCTGAAAGCTCCCCAAGGGCTGGGGCTTGTAAGGTAGCATGGCTTGGGCTGGAGAAGCTCAGGTTTTCCAGCTCTGGTTGGTGTTCAGATGCGGAGACTCCCGTGGGCAGTAGAGAATTCCTGAGCCACGCTGCAGGATGGTGGCTTTGGGATTTTGCTTGCAGCAGAGAATCTGAAAACCTTGACAGCCTGGGCCTGAGAGGAGCCCTTTAGGGTTTTCTGGCCTTCAGTAGAGCATAGAATATAGAGGTAGTTAAGCCCAGGACTTCAAACATAAAATAGGTAAAGAAATGTTTTGGGTGTACTGTTTAGACACTGTCCTGATGTAAAGGGAGCTCAGACTTGGTGATGTAGAGCCCTCAGCACTGGAGGTGTTCAGACTGAAATGAGGAATTCCATTTGTCACCTGAAGGATAAGGGCTGAGATGGAGTCACAAACTTGTGCTGCTTGCTCACTGTACAAGTTGGCTTTGATGATCTTAAATATCTCCTGCCCCTAAAATCTGTTTCTGGAAAACAACTTTAAACTTGGTGTTTAAACTATTATCAAAACCTTCTTCTCTTTACCTCAGGCCTTGCCCTGCTACCAGGAGTTACTCTAAGCAGACAATGCCAAGTTAAATATCAACTGAGAGTGAAAACTCAGAAGATGAAGGCTGGGTTTCTCTGTAGCCCAAATTCAAAGGCATTTTGTTGGAAACTTGTGTAAAGGAAAGTGGCTACTTTGGTGGTGGCACAAAAACAGTAGCACATCTGGGACCATTTCAGTCCTAAGCTACCAACTGGGCTGGGATGCTCCATTTCTTGGGATTTTTGTTGTTGTTGTGTGCTGTTCTCTGTCTTTACATTCTGACATCTTCACTGATTTCTACTTTCTGCTGTTTGTGAGGGTTGTGTGTCTCCCATCTACCTTCCACCTTCTTTTTATTGCTCTGGAAAGGGCTGTGAAAGGTGTTGCTGGTGCCTCTCATTGCAACTTTAGGTGAAGACCAAATAGGAAAACTCAGATCTAAGAGCTTTCAGGAAACCTCTGTTGCTTGTGGGTGGTTTAGTCAAGCTGGATTGATTGGTGCTGGACTCCAGAAGGCTCCCAGTAGAGGGCTTTGGTGGCTGAGAGATCCCTGGTGTAGTGTTCTGGTTTCTCTTTGCCTAGTGGTGCAGTTCTTCATGTGGATCATTGCTGTTCTAGATGCTACTACCAGGTGAGCCACTTCTCCCTCAGTGTGTATGCTGTGCTCCCTAGCCCTGACTGGCCCTGAGCTCTCTGACAGGGAATCAGAGAATCACCTGGGTTGGAAGGGACCTCTAAAGTGTGAGCAGGGACATCCTTAAATAGAGCATCTCACTTGCTTTCTAGGTGAAACCAAGTGTGCAGCCTCTGGGACCTGCCTCTGAAGGACATGAGAATTTCTCTCCCAAAAATGCAGTAACAGCCCAAGAGAGCAGCCAGCAGATACAGCAGCTGGTGAGTTGTGAGCTCGGGTTGGGCCGAGGGAGGTGAGTTGGGAGCTCGGGCTGGGCCGAGGGAGGTGAGTTGGGAGCTCGGGCTGGGCCGAGGGAGGTGAGTTGGGAGCTCGGGCTGGGCCGAGGGAGGTGAGTTGGGAGCTCGGGCTGGGCCGAGGGAGGTGAGTTGGGAGCTCGGGCTGGGCCGAGGGAGGTGAGTTGGGAGCTCGGGCTGGGCCGAGGGAGGTGAGTTGGGAGCTCGGGCTGGGCCGAGGGAGGTGAGTTGGGAGCTCGGGCTGGGCCGAGGGAGGTGAGTTGGGAGCTCGGGCTGGGCCGAGGGAGGTGAGTTGGGAGCTCGGGCTGGGCCGAGGGAGGTGAGTTGGGAGCTCGGGCTGGGCCGAGGGAGGTGAGTTGGGAGCTCGGGTTGGGCCGAGGGAGTGCTCTGCTTTTTCTTGGGGTTTTTACCCCATGGAATTCAGGTAGAGATTTTGGGAACTGAAGTCTTTTGGTGGACAACAAGTTCTCCATGGGACAGCAGTGTGCCCTTGCAGCCAAAATGGCCAATGGGATCTGGGATATATTAAGAATGTGTCCAGCAGATCCAGGGAGGTTCTCCTCTCCCTCTATTCCACCCTGGGGAGACCTCACTTGGAATATTGTGTCCAGTTCTGGGCTTCCCAGTTCAAGAGGGACAGGGATCTACTTCAGAGTCCATCGGAGGATGATTAAGGGACTGGACTACTGCCTGATGAGGAAAGGCTGAGAGCTCTGGGGCTGCTTAGTCTGGAGAGGAAGAGGCTGAGAGGGCATCTAATAAATACCTATAAATATCTGAGGAAGGAAGGGACAGGAACAGCCTCTGCTCACTTGTGCCCTGGGATAGAACAGGGGGCAAGGGATGGAAACTACAGCACAGGAGGTTCCAGCTCAGCACAAGGGGGAACTTCTTGACTGGAAGGGTCCCAGAGCCCTGGCCCAGACTGCCCAGAGAGGTTATGGGATTTCCTTCTCTGGAACCTTTCAAGGCCTGTCTGAATGTGTTCTGTGTGCTCTGAGCTGCATTGTCTGGTCCTGCTCTGGCAGGGGGATTGGACTGGAAATCTCCAGAGGTCTCTTCTAACCTCTAACATTCTGTGATCTGTGAAGTGCAGCTGCTGTGGAATAGTGAGAAGCTGTCTGGATGCAGGGTGTTGGTGGGTGGCAGCTACAGGTAGTGGGCTGGCAGGGGAATGCATCATGCTAAAATGAGAGGGAAACAAGGCAGTAGGTTCTGTGCTGTGCTTGGGTTTGTCTTATTTGAACTGGAAACAGACAGGTCTGACCTGGGACAGTTGTTGTGTCAAGAATGTGTCCCTTGTGAATTACTCCAGCAAACTAGGACAGTTCACAGTGAGGTTTAGCAGTTCTTATCTAGCTGAGGAACCAAGAGGGGTAGCAAATAACTGCAGATAAAGGTACGTAACCAGAGGATGTCTGCTGTCTGTTAGCCGTTGTTTGGATTAGAATAGGAGCTAAGATAGCACAGCTGGTGTTTCAAGCTGAATATTCAAGCTGAACATCTGTGCAAATGGCAAACAGAGGGCTGTTTGCAGGAGATGGAAAGCTTGGGGAAGTGAGGAATAACTGTTCCACTGGAAAAGTTCCTTGGTCATACTACCTTTGATTTCTGTGTTCTTTATGTTTGTCACAAAGAGATTGCCTTAAGAAAATAAAACCAGCTAATATGGCACTGGGGCTGGGCAGCTGGGCTTGGGTTTCTTCTGCTTTTGAACAACTTGGAGTTGCTAATCTGCTTCTGCTTGTTTCATGCAGGAGCTTGAACTCAAGAAAAAGCGCAAAAAATGTGAGAACCTTGAGCATGAAGTGAGGAAAAAGCATAAAAGATGCAGAGAATTGGTAAGTGGTCTTGGTGTCTGCTGCTTGTGGGCATTATCATGGAATCATGGAATGGTTTGGATTGGAAGGGCCCTCCAAAGGTCATCCAGTCCAACCCCCCTGCAGTCAGCAGGGACATCCTCAACTAGATCAGGCTGCCCAGGGCCCTGTTGGTCCTCACCTTGAATATCTCCAGGGATGGAGCCTCAACAACTACCTTCCGTGGGCAACCTGTTGCAGTATTCCACTACCCGCATGGTGCAGAACTTGTTCCTATTATCCAGCTTAAATAATGGTAGAAGAGGAGCTGGGTTGTTGTGTGCTTCTCTTGGATGCACTTCAGTTTACCTTAGGAAGGAGTCACCTGTCTTCATTTGAACAAAGTCACCTATCTGGGGCTCCAGCCTTTGAGGCTGGAAATGTTTCTTTAGTCTTTCAGCTATCTGTGAGTCTTGTGAGGGGTTCCTGGGGAACTGGGATTGTTCAGCCTGGAGAAGGAGCAGCTCAGGGAAGACCTCATTGCTCCTACAACTCCCTGAAAGGAGGCTGGAGCCAGGCAGGGGTTTGCCTCTTCTCCCAAGTAGCAACTGGTAGGATGAGAGGATTTGATCTCAGGTTTCACCAGGGGAGGTTTAGGTGGGACATGAGGAATAATTTCTTCCCCAAAATTATTGTCAAGTCCTTTAATAGGCTTCCCAAGGCAGTGGTGGAGTCTTCATCCCTGCAGAGGTTTCAGAGCCATGGAGATGTGGTGCTAAGGGCAATGATTTAGTGGTCACCTGGCAGTGTTGAGTTGATGGTTGGACTTGATGATCTTTAAGGTCTCTTTCAACTGAAACAATCTGATGAGTCTGTGAATGTAGCTGCATAAATCTCTGGGTGAAACTCTGTGGCCTTGAGAGAGAACATTTTCACATGCTCTCCAAGCAGGAACTGAGGCATTTCTGCATCTCAAGGTGGTAATTACACAAACCCATGGTGATTGCCTTTTGCTTCTTTTTCATTGGATGAAATCTTACCTCTCTTCAATTTCACAGAGGTCTTGCCAAGTCATATCACAGAATCTGAATCTCCTTTTTCTTTCTGCTTTGCTGAGCAGCACTGATGGCATTACTGACCATGACAATGTGTAGTTTCATCCAGGGCTGCTTTGCTTCTGTACAGATGTTTTATGTCCTGCTGATATCTCAGGTCAGTTCTAACTCAAAGCTCAGACTCAGCAATTCTTAGTGCATAGCTCAACCTCACTGTCTGGGTTAAAATGGGACATTTAAAGAATCAGTTGGTCATGAAATGTTGTTAGCAACTTGGTAAGGTTAAGAAGGGACTAACACACCTTGAATACTGGGACTTAGACTGCACACACAAGGCATTAGCTCTGAGGATAGCCAGGAAATGTTTGATGATCCATAAAACACTGAATGGGGAAATGTGTCTGTGTCTATGCAGAGTCCTGGGGTTATGGAGCTACTCAGTTCCTCCAGTGCTGTAAAAAGTTGCTGCAGATGGACTGGACCTGGCAGACTCAGTCTGTGTCCATCCATGTGTCCATGATCTCCTGTCTGCCTGCCTGGGGACAGGGTTCTCTAAGGCACAGTTATGGTTTGCTTATGCTGCATTCTTAACTTCAGACTGCATCCTGGATTCAGAGTCAGACATTTTAAACCCTCTGCAGCCTGAAACTCTCTTTAACATCATTCTTCCAACTAATGTTTTCTCCCTTCACTGATATGCGTTGAGAAGACTCCAATCTTGAACCAACAGTGAAACCTGGTGAATTAGAACCACAGAGTTGTTTCATCTGGAAAAGACCTCTAAGATCAGTCACGAGGCACTGGAAGAGGTTGCCCAGACAGCAACCATGTCCTGGGCTGCATCAAGAGCAGTGTGGGCAGCAGGGCAAGGGAGGGGATTCTCTCTTTTTACTCTGCTCTCCTCAGACCCCACCTGGAGTCCTGGGTGCAGTTCTGGAGCCCCCAGCACAGGAAGGACATGGAACTGTTGGAGCTGGTCCCGAGGAGGCCACCAAGATGCTGAGAGGGCTGCAGCAGCTCTGCTGTGAGGACAGGCTGAGAGAGTTGGGGCTCTGCAGCCTGGAGAAGAGAAGGCTTTGAGGAGAACTTGTAGTAGCCTTCCAGTATCTGAAAGGGGCTACAGGAAGGCTGGGGAGGGACTATTGACAAGGTCTGGGAATGGCAGGACAAGGGGAATGGGTTTGAAGTGTGAGAGGGCAGATTGAAAGTGGATGTTAGGAGGAAGTTGTTTGCAGTGAGAGTGGTGAGACACTGGCACAGGTTGCCCAGGGAGGTTGTAGCTGCTTCCTCCCTGGAGGTGTTCAAGGCCAGGTTGGAGGAGGCCTTGAGTGACCTGTGCTAGTGGGGATGTCCCTGCCTATGGCAGGGGGTTGGAACTGGCTGATCCTTGAGGTCCCTTCCAAGCTTACCATTCTATGATTCTTGAGAAGTTGTGGCTGCCTCCTCCCTGGAGATGTTCAGGACCAGGCTGGATGAGGCCTTGAGCAGCCTGGTCTAGTGGAAGGTGTCCCAGCCCATGAAAGGGTGGTTACAACCAGATGGTCTTCAAGGTCCCTTCCAACCTAAATCATTCTATGAATCATTGAGTCCAGCCATCAACCCAGCACTGCCATGGCTGCTAAACCATGTCCCAGATGCCATGTCCACATGTTTCCTGAACACCTCCAGAGATGGGAACTCCACCACCTCCCTGGGCAGCCTGTTCCAATGCCTGACCACTCTTGCAGGAAAGAATTTTTTTCCTAATTTCTAACCTAAGCCTCCCTTGGTGCAACTTGAAGCCATCTCCTCAATTTCTTGGAGAAGCTGTTCCAGACAGCAGTATGTAAATAATGTGACACTGGAGCTGTGAAGTAGGCAAGGAAATGTCTTCCCTGTTCTGAGCTTTCCATAAATGGAAAAAGAAACTTAAGAGATCATCTGGCACAGGGCTGGTGTCTGCTTGAACAGTGCTGCATGCTGTGACTTCCACCCCCATCAGCAACCTGCACCATCTCACTCTAACACTGGAGCTGCTCTGCAGAGTAATTTTGGGGGTGGTTCATCTGTGGGCCCTGGGGTGGTAACTGCAGCTCTTTCTGGACAGGAGATCCAGCTGCAGGAGGTGCAAAGTGAAAATGCACGCCTGGCTGAGGAGAACTTGCAGCTGAACCAGAAGGCTGGATGGGCAGGACAGGTAAGGGGCAGTGCCTGGGGCAGATGGAGCAGTAGCTTCTGCCAAAGCAGAGCTTGCCACCATGCTGGGGGGTTGGTTTGCCAGCTGACACCATCATCCTGTGTCCATTTGGGTACCTTTCTGTCTTCTCTACCCCGTGGGGACAGTGAACTGCCCTCATCTAGCTGCAGGGTTTCTCAAGGCTTGAGTGGGATGCTTTGTCCTAACTTTAGGCTTGGTTTGGCTGTGGTGCCTTGGGATTGAATTGCTAAGCAGCCAAAGGTGGAGAGGGGCTGGTGGGGAGCAGTGTGCACTGGGCAGAGTGGTCACAGAGCAGAACCCATCACTGCAAGCTACGCAGCACATGGTGGGTTTCAAAGTCCTCAGTCACCTCTGACATTTTTTGGTTGACCTCAAAGAGGAATTGTGGTGGCTGATGATGGGGCACAGGAGAAGGCCACCCCTCTAGTTCAGAGCTGCTTCTGCCAGATGTAAACCCCAAAAGCTTCAGGTCTTGGGACAAAAGCAGGACACCTGCATTGATCAGTTTGCAGAGCAGACTTCAGGGCAGGCTGGCTGCATGGCTGCACCTCAGAGTGCTGTACTCTAGGAACACATTATGGGCTGTGAGAATTTGGTGCTCCAGTGAGGATGGGTTTCTGTTCCCAACTGCTTCTCTGGCAATATTTAATGCACAGGAGTTAGAAATTCATTATCTGTCCCACATGGCAGTGTGGCTGCCACGTGTAAGGCTTCCCACATAGCTAATAAGTGACTGCTCTAAGTGGTGATGTTTGTCTTTGCATTGCTGCTGTCACCAAGCCTCAGTGCACTGAAGAGCCAGCATGTGCTGCTGGGATATCCTGGAGTAAGGGAGGAGGTAAACCTGATTTCAGCAGGCTGCTCAACTTCTTGTACCTTTCCCTGGATTTACTCCTCCCAGCCAGCATCAAAAGAAGTTTGCAGACCTTTGTTCTTTTTCATCTCTCCAGTATGTAGGCTGCTCTCAGCCCAGTCCCTTCCCCCTTGCAAACAGGGAGAGGACATGAGTCTGGTGGGAGAAGCAGTACAAATAAAGTCCTCCTCACACTGAGGACCCATCCAAACACTGATGGATTTATTTGTTTTGAGAGAAAACCAAAGGGAAAAGAGCTTCCTGGCTTTGCTGTCAGTACAAGTAGAAAGCAGGCCTGAAAAACAACCTGGGGTAGATAGAGAGATAAATTGTCCTGCATTAATTATACAAGGAATAGCTTTGGCTACCTCTGCTAATTAAATCCTTTCTCTTCAGGTTGAATCTGAGAATGCTGACCTGAAGCTGCAGGTTGTTTTGGTTACCAAGGAACGGGATTCAGTAATTCAGACGAATCAAGGACTCCAAACCAAGCTGGAGAATCTAGAGCAGGTGCTGAAGGTCAGTGACAACCACACAACACTTAGGGCTGCTTTTGGGTGGCATGTGGTGAAGGAGGTGATTCACCACCTCTGTGCTCTTGGGAGACCCCCACCTGCTGTGTTGTGTCCAGTTCTGGTGTGCTCAGCACAAGAAGGATATGGAACTGCTGGAGAGGGTTCAGAGGAGGCCTGGAGGCTTCAGAGGGCTGGAGAATCTCCCTTGTTGGGAGAGGCTGAGGGATTGGGGCTGTTCAGCCTGGAGAAGAGAAGGCTCCTGGGAGACCTTAGAGCAGCCTTCCAGTACCTGAAGGGGGCTACAAGAGAACTGGGGAGGGACTTTGACAAGGGCTTGTAGTGATAGGACAAGGGGCTTGAGGAGGACAGATTTAGACTGGATGTTAAACAGGAATTCTTTCCAGTGAGGGTGGTGAGACACTGGCACAGGTTGCCCAGGGAGGCTGTGGATGCCCCCTCTCTGGAGGTGTTCAAGGCCAGGGGGAGGTGTTTAAGGCCAAGGATGAGGCTTTGAGCAGCCTAGTCCAGTGGAAGATGTCCCTGTTTACCTCAGGGGTGCTGGAACTGGATGATCTTTGAGGTCTCTTCCAACCCAACCCATTCAATTGGACTTGTGTTGTCTGTTTGCTTTTTTTGTCCATTCTCCTGTGGGAATCCTGCTTCTTTGGGATCCTGGAATCTGGCCTTCCAAAGTGGGCAGCCTTTCTGAAGTAGAAAGGCTGCTTCAGAGCTTTGGGTGGGAAGGGAATTAAGGCAAGCTGGGCTTGTGCAGCCTGGAGAAGAGGAGGCTCAGGGCAGACCTCATTGTTCTCTGCAGCTGCCAGAAAGGAGGTTGTAGCCAGGTGGGGTTGGGCTCTTCTCCCAGGCACGCAGGGACAGAACAAGAGGACACAGCCTCAAGCTGTGCCAGGGCAGGTTTAGGCTGGGTGTTAGGAAGAAAATGTTCATGGAAAGAGTGACTGGCATTGGAATGGGCTGCATGGGGAGGTGCTGGAGTCCCCATCCATGGAAGTGTTTAAAAAGAAGCTGGATGAGGCACTTGGTGCCATGGCTTAGTTAATTAAAAGGCTTAGGTGATAGGTTGGACTCAATGATCTTGAAGGTCTTTTCCAACCTGCTTAATTCTGTGATTCCATGACCCTCACTGGTTTATAGGTTTTCTTTGTGTTGCTCTGGCTTGTGGTAAGAGTTTCTTCCTTCCTCCTCCTATGTTTGCTGATGGCATGAAGCACAGGCCATGCTGTGACATCATGGTCCATGACAGGACTGGGGACAGTGTTTCAGTAATGCCTGTGCATTGTTCTGCAGCACATGAGAAATGTGGCTGAGCGACGGCAGCAGCTGGAAATCGAGCACAAGGAAGCTCTGCTAGTCCTGCAGGAGAAGCAGGAGGAAGTCAGACGCTTGCAGCAGGTAGGAGAGAACAGAAATTTCCCCTCTCTGAATCCCTCTGAAGTGATGGGACTCCTGCTCTTTTATTTTCTTGGGTGTAAGGAGGAGGTATGCAGCAGAGCTGGTCCAGAGGAGGGCAACAAAGCTGGGGAAGGGCCTGGAGAATAAATCTGATGAGGAGCAGCTGAGGGAGCTGGGGATGGTTAGTGTGAAACAGAGGAGGCTGAGGGCAGAGCTCATTGCTGTCTGCAGCTACCTGAAGGGACATTGTGGAGAGGCTGCTGCTGGGCTCTGCTCACAGGTAGCTGGAGACAGAACAGGGGGGAATGGCCTCAAACTGAGGCTGGGGAGGATTAGATTGGACATTAGGAAAAAGATTTTCCTGGAGAGAGTGGTCAGGGAGTGGAATGAGCTGCCCAGGGAGGTGGTGGAGTCCCCAAGCCTGGCTGTGTTTCAGGGTGGTTTGGATGTGGTGCTTGGGGCTGTGGTTTAAGGTGATCCTTGTAAATCAGGGTTCTAGGTTGGTGATCCTGAGGGGCTTTGCCAGCCTGAGTGTTGCTCTGATTCTCTATAGGTGAGTTTACAGCATAAAGCAAACCAGTGCAGGGTGACTGCAGCCAGGAGAGCTCTGGTACCTGAGGCAAAGTGGAGAGCTTGGCTCATGAATGGCAGTTCTGATCTCACTCCTCTTTGTCCAGAGACTCTTTAAATCAGGTCCAGTACAGCACTTTGAGTCAAGGTGCTGATGACAGTAGAAGTGAACTTAGGGAGGCTGCTTTCTTATTTTCTCCTTTATTTATTTCTTCTTAGGCACAGGCAGAGGCAAAAAGAGAACATGAAGGAGCAGTACAGCTTCTGGAGGTAAGGCAGAAGAAACCAAGCTGGGTGAGTGGCTGTGGATTTGATGTCCCTTATTCTTAATGTCAGCTTTCTTGATGCCCTGGGTTCTGTTGGTTCTTTAATGTCTTGATAGGCTGCAGGGTGTTGGAGCTGTGAGCAAGAATTGGTTGTGCTGCTGGAGTAATCTCTGAGGTCAGAGTTTTCAGGGCTTAAATCCTGGCCTGCTCAGTCCTCAGGTTCCTTCATTCAGGTTGTGCCCAGCAGCTCTTTTCAGGGATATGCTAAGTAACCACCTCAGATCTGCCTGCTCTGCTTTGCAGAATCACCTGCAGGAAGGAAGAATACTTGCACCAGTGTGATTTGAGGTCTCTCTTGTGTTTCTGTGCTTTTTGTTAGGGGAAGAAAAGGAGAAATGTGGCATCAGGAAACCTGAGCATGAGGAATAAGAATTTTAAGGCATCTCTCTTGTCTCATTTGCTGCCATCCACCCAGAACACACTTGGTATGGTGGCAGGCAGCTGGGAGGTGCAGCCTGGCAGATGTGATGAGCAGAGAGGCCTAATAATGACCTTCCAATACCTGAAGGGAGCCCGCAGTATAGGAAGGACATGGACCTGATGGAGGCCATGGAAATGATCAGGGAGTTGGAGCACTTCTACTGTAGGGACAGGCTGAGGGAGCTGGGGGTGTTCAGCCTGGAGAGGAGAAGGCTCCAGGGAGACTTACAGCAACCTGCCAGTACCTGAAGGGGCTACATGAAGGCTGGAGAGGGACTGTTCCCAAAGGCCTGCAGGGGCAGGATGAGGGGAATGGCTTCAAGCTAGAGGAAAACAGATTTAGATTGGATGTTAGGAACAAGTTCTGCACCATGAGGCTAGTGGAACACTGCAACAGGTTGCCCAGGGAGGTGGTTCAGGCCCCCATCCCTGGAGACACTCAAGGTGAGGCTGGACATGGCTCTGAGCAACCTGATCTAGTGGAGGATGTCCCTGCTGGCTGCAGGGGGTTGGACTGGATGAGCTTTGGAAGTTGCTTCCAACCCATTCTGTGATTCTGGAGACCCTCAAGGTGCAGCACTGTTTGAGGGCTGATTTGCACCAGCTCAGTGTTGATCAGGATGACTTTGAAGAAAACCTTGACTGTGACTTCCCAGAGCTTCAAAGGCAAAACACCAAACCATGGAATTTGACAGCCACTAAATCATCCCATCAGAGAGCTGGGTTAGGTGTGAGGGTGAATGGAGCAACCTCTGCTCTCTCAGTCCTGATACAAATAGTATCTCCCCTGAAGGAGGCCTAACCTCCATCCAAAGTGGAGAACTCAGGAGTGCTGAGCTCATCCTGGTTGGGACTGAAATTGCTGCAGGCTGAATGAATATTGTGGGGAAGTGAAATTATCTCTTGCCCCATTTCTGTCACTTCTGGATCATCTTTCAGCTGCAGAGACAGGATCAGAGCTGGTGTGAGTGCTGTTCTTTTATTAACTGGATTTAGCTGGCTTGTTAGAAACCTTTGAGGAAAGAAAGGTTGGGATGCTTGCCAGCTGTTTCTTGAGCTGATTCACTGAAGGATTGGGGGAGCTATTTAGGTTTAAACTAGAGATCTACCTGGGTAAAAGGAGACAAAGGACAGTAATTTTGTTCTGTGCAAGGGCCTCATCAGTCTTGCTTCCATGTTACTTGCACACAGATGCTTTGTAAGTCAGCAGCACCAGGTGGACCAAAGGAAGAGAAATAAAAGGTAGATTAATGTGGAGCAGCAGTTGTTTAAACAACTTAACTGTTACCAAAGTCATTCCAGAACAGCAGTGTAGGGCAAAATTCAAGGGTTTGGGATACCCACACTGCATGTTCTGAGTTCTGCTTGGGTTTGGATTGTTGTTTGATGTGATACTCATGAGGAATGAGTGTGGTCTGTTCCACTCCTGTCTGAAGGAAGTGAGATTGTTCAGCCTGGAGAAAAGGAGACTGAGAGAAGATCTCATTGCTCTCTCTACAGCTCCCTGAAAGGAGGTTGGAGCCAGGTGAGGGTTGAGCTCTTCTCCTTAGTAAGAAGTGATGGGACAAAAAGAAATGGCTTTGGATTGCAGCAGGGGAGGTTTAGGTTGGATGTTAGAAGAACCTCCTTCATTGAAAGGGTTCTCAAAGGCTGAAAGAGGCTGCCCAGGGAGGTGGTTGAATCTCTGTCCCTGGGAGTGTTTCAGAGAGGCAGAGATGTGGTGCTGAGGGACATAGTTTAGCACCAGCCTTGGTAGAGTTGGGCTGGATGAGCTTTATCTGACTGAAAAGATTTCATGATTCTGCTTCTTTTAAGTGGAGTCTCTGTCTTGGAGATGTTCAGGAGTCAGCTAGACAAAGCTCTTGGCAACCTACTCTAGTTGACACTGCTTTGAGTTGAGGGAGCTGCACTAAGTGATCTCCATCCTCAGCTGTGCTCTGTTTTGGGGGTAAGGCAGTGATGGGGGTGAGGAGAGGTCTGGGGTGGTTTGTGTGCAGAAGTTTCATGGATAGAAGATCTGTCTCAGCAGGCAAAGGAAACCTTGAGGCCTGTGGCTGAGGGAGTTCAGGAGTGGTTCCAGAGTAGATGAGACAAGATTCTGAACTGCCTTCTGCAATGCAGGGATTCCAAAGGTGACAGCCTGATTCCAGGGGAATTTCATTGGTCAACAGAGCTCAGTTCTGCTACTTTTGGCAGACCTTTTTCAGGCAGCATGGCTGAGCAGGCTGATAGCTCCCTGAAATCATGTCAGAGCCAGGTTCTGAGCTGGGCCTTGATTCCCACTGCTCCTTGGCCTCAGATCTGGGGAAAGGTCTGGCCACAGAGTGTCCATTGCATGGATTGTGTGAGTGGTGGCAGTGTGCTGGGAGTAGAGGACTGGAAATTTAGCAGTGATGCTCAGAGCATACCATGATGTGGTTCAAAGCATGCAGTGACTTGGAAGCCCTCACAAAATGCATGGTTATCTTCTTCCTGCATTTGGGATGTGGGATTTAGCTGTTCTTAGCAAGGAGATGCTTCTGAGAATGAGGTGGGAATCTCAGTGTGGCCTGAGGAAGCCTCTGTAAGCTGATGAGAAGACATTCACAGAGGGTTGGGTTGTCTCTGGTGGATTTGTTGATTTGGGGCTCGTGCAACTTGCTGATGTGGTTTTATATCTCTCTTTGCTTTTCTTCTTGCTCCCAGAGTACTTTGGATTGCATGCAGGTACTGCTATAATCCTGTCAAACAGGCCATTTCTCTCCTTCTGTCCTGACTTTGACAGATCAAGATATCCTTGTTTCAGCTATACTCTGGAAAAGAATCCAAGAGTGTCACCTGCAAGAGATAAACATCACTCAAGGAGCTACTGCTATGAGTGTGATGGAGCAGCTGCTTTCCTGTTTAAATGCTTTTGCTTTCTCTAGATGTAGGAGCTTTATTCTTTTGCCATCTCTAGGTTTTTAGAATTGCCCAGCTGTGCTCCTTCTCCATGTGTCATGTTCATGTAAGGGTCTTAAGGGACCTACTTCACAGGCTCACAGGATGTTAGAGGTTGGAAGAGAACTCAGGAGATCTTCCAGTTCAACCTTCCTGCCAGAGCAGGACCATAGAATCTAGCACAGGTCACACAGGAGCAGGGCTGGAAAGGCTCCAGAGAAGGAGACTCCACAGCCTCTCTGGGCAACCTGTTCCAGTGCTCTGTGACCCTTACAGTAGAGAAGTTCTTCTTCATGTTGAGGTGGAACTTCCTGTGCTGTAGTTTACATCCATTACCCCTTGCCCTATCCCAGGGCACAACTGAGAAGAGTTTCTCCCCTCCCTCCTGACTCCCAGCCCTCAGATATTTATAAACATTGATTAGATCCTCTTTCAGTCTTCTCTTCAGACCAAGAAGCCCCAGGGCCTTCTCCTCATAGGAGCACTGCTCATACTTGCAGTCCAAGGGTGAAGTGTTTCCCTCACACCCCCAAAGCAGTGGTGATAGCATCACAAGTGGAAGTGGTGGGGAGAAGAAGACAGCTTCTGCTGGCTTTGCAATGCACTGGAAGATGGGAAGCAGAGATTGTAGCTTGTAATTGTCACAGAAGAGGCAGTGACTGCTGAAGCTGCAGTGTGGGAGCTGTGCTAGCCAGGCTGCTCACACATGGCTTGGAAAGTGGCTGGGATATTGTGCCCAGTTCTGGGCTCCCCTGTTCAAGAGGGACAGGGAACTACTGAAGAGAGTCCAGTGGAAGCTACAAAGATGGTTATGGGAAGAGAACATCTCTCTTATGAGGAAGGGCTGAGAGACCTGGGGCCATTGAGCCTGGAGAGCTGATCACTGTGTACAAATACCTTAAGGATGGGTGTCAAAAAAGATGGAACCAGTCTCTTCTCTGGTGAGTGAAGTGCCCAGTGACAGGACACAAACTAGAACCCAGGAAGTTTCACCTCAGCAAGAGGAGAAACTTCTTTGCTGTAAGGGTGCTGGAGCAGGCTGCTCATATAGGTTGTAGAGTCTCCTCTGGAGAGATTCCAAACCCTCTTGGGCACATTCTTGTGTGACCTGCCCTGGCTGATCCTGCTTTGGCAGGGAGGGTTGGACTTGATGATCTCCAGAGGTCCTCTCCAACCCCTAGCATTCTGTTCTTCTTTTATGGAAGCAGTGGGCTCTGCAGCTGGCAGAAAACTGCTTTCAGGAGTCACCTCCAGATCTGCCTGCAGAAGCCTGGGAGGAGATCTCCTGGGTGACAGGCAGGTGAAATGAAAGGTAACAGTGACACAAACCTGTGGAGAAGCAGCCACAACCAAATGTGCAGAGTGATGGGCTCTGAAGTGCCCATTGTGGCAGGACATGCCATAGGGTGGTGTTCTCACAGTGTCAGTCTGGTCAAAAGGGAAGTGCAGCACTGGAAACTTCCAGGAAAGCAACTGGGAGCAGCCCAAGGTCTTAGGGTATGCCCACATCCTGCCAGAGCAGCATCTCCAGCTGTGTGGGATTATGGAAATTCCTTTAATCCCTTTGGCCCAGCTTTGAGCAGGAGTTTGGACTGCAGACCTGTAGAGTTCCCTTGCAGCAAAATCAAGATTCCCTGATCTCAAAAACTTAAGAGAAAGGAGAAAGGTAACAAGGGACATCTGGGTGGGAAATGCCATCTCTGGAGAACTCTGATAGAGCATCCAAAGAGAGTGTCTAAGAGGACAGGGTTGAGCTGGTGGTGTGGAGAATCAGAGTAGGTTGCTGAACTGGTGGTTAAACTGCCCCCAGCAAGCTCTGCTCCCTACTCTTGCAGCCTCTTGTGGTACTTGTGCTACTCAGCCTCAGCTGGTGTGAGGCTTCTCTTTCTCCCCCTTTTTGGGCTGAGCATAGACACAAAAGTCACCTCTCTCTGCTGTGTCTCAGGCTTGATTCCTGCTGCTTAACTGAAGCTCCTGCCCATGTCTTTAGGCTCCTTTTCCTTGTCCTCCTGCCTCCCAGCACTGCCTTGGAACCTTGCTGCTTGCCCAACTCTGTGTGTGAACCTCTGCAAGTAGCTGCTAGAAGCAAGCTTTGTGTATGATGTGGTGGCAATACCTTGGGGTGTTTGTGTGTTGTTTTGAGTAACACAAGACAAAAGAGATCCCTGCTAGAGATCTCTGAATTCAACTGTGGATTATTCAGGCTGTTGGCTTGGGCACCAATATAAATGAGTTTAGACTGTGATTGATGAATTTACAGACCCAAGCTACTGTTCTGATGCTGTTAAACACAATATCCAGGTGCATCTGCTGGCTCAGGTCTCCAGACAAGATGAGAAAACCTTCCTTGGTCCTGCAGTGATTCTGTACCTGGCATTTGTTGTAGGCTGTGCCCCAAAGTGGGATTTTGGACAGATTTTGGTGTAGAGGGAGCCCCACTTTGATGCAATGCAACTGTTCTCCCTGTTCATGGTTTCTTTTCTCTCTTAAGATGTAATGTGTAGGGGAGAAGCATGTGCATGAAAAATCTTAACTGTGAGTAGATTCAAACCCTCACATTGCAGAGGAATCCTCTACAACATGGCTTGGGGAACAAGGAGTTGACTCTCAGCAAGTGGAATTCAGAGATAGTTACTTCTTGCCAGGCTTCAGAGACTTCCCCCAGCTTCCCTTCAAAGTGCACCAAGCTGGTTGTGGGGAGAAGAAGTGATGAACTGGCATAGAGGAAGGACATGGACCTGATGGAGCAGGTCCAGAAGAAGCCATGAAAATGATCAGGGGATTGGAACAGCTCTGCTATGGGGACAGGCTGAGGGAGCTGGAAGTCTTCAGCCTGGAGAAGAGAAGGCTCCAGGGACACTTAATAGCAGCCTGCCAGTACCTGAAGGGACTACATGAAGGATGGAGAGAGCCTGCAGGGACAGGATGAGGGCAATGGCATCAAGCTAGAGCAGAGCAGATTTAGATTGGATGTTAGGAACAAGTTCTGCACCAGGAGGGTGCTGGAACACTGCAACAGGTTGCCCAGGGAGGTGATTGGGACCCAATCCCTGGAGATATTCAAGGTGAAGCTGTACAGGGCTCTGAGCAACCTGATCTAGCTGAGGATGTCCCTGCTGCCTGCAGAGGGGGATGAGCTTTGGAGATCCCTTCCAACCCAAACCATTCTATGATTCTATGACAGTCACAGCAAAATAAAAATGCAGATGTCCTCCTAAGCTGGTGGGGAGTGGAGGCTGGAAAGATTTTGTTGTACTCTGAGATTAGAACCTAAGCTTTTTTATTTATTTATTTTTTTTTTCAGGTCAGTTGTGTTATTTTTATAGCTGCCTAAACATCAGACTTCCCACCTCACATAATATTCCAAGACATGATTTGTTATGTCAGAAAAAGACACTTGGGGGAAAAAAAAAAAAACCAACAGCATTTTCTAAACTGGAATATTTGGAAGAGCACAATGTAGCCATCTTGGTTTGCTGCATCTTACCTACACTAAATGATGAGCTGAGTGAGTGACTACAAAGCTGTGATCTCAGCCCAAAGAGGAAAAAGAGAATCAGAGAATGGGTTGGGTTAGAAGGCACCTCAAAGAGCATCTCATTCCAACCCCCTTGCCATGGCCAGGGACAGCTGCTAGTAGCCCAGGTTGCTCAAGGTCTCATCCAACCTGGCTTTGAACACCTCCAGGGATGGGGCATCCACAACCTCCCTGGGCTACCTGCTGGAACAGCTGGCATCTCCTGCAGGGCAGTGCCTGCACCTCAGGCAGATGCCCTAATGCCAAATTAAGTCTTGTCTGCACTAACAGGTTTGAAGAGCTGCTAATTAGCTAATTTATTGCCATGCAGCACTAATGCTTTCTGTTTACTTGTTACCTGCAGTGCATGAGCAGGAGCTATGCAGGATGTCTGCCCTGGAGGCCAGAGTCAGCTGTTGCATGGTGGAAGAGTGAGAAGAGAGGAGGGAAGAGTTTCACTCTGCTGGGAATTGATGTGCCCACAACTGGGGCGTGTGTGGGGATGTGTAAGGACAGCCAGGGCTCAGCAGTACTTTGGAAGGGGAAGATCCAGAGATACTAGATTAGAGATGCTAGAGAGTGCTAGAAAATGCAAATGGATTTCTAGCAGGTCTGTGTCCTTCCCCCTCCAGAGCATTTCCCCAGCTCTCCCCTGCCTCTCCTTTTGCTGAGATGTGGCTTTCTTCTACTCAGTGTATGTTTTCCTGGAGCAAGTCATCCCTGTAGGACCTGGTGGCAAAATGTGTGGGCTGCATGCATCAAAGAAATGTTCTGGGGCATGGGCCAGGGTGCTGATGCCCTCTCTGCATCCTAGTGCCTAGAGGAGCAAAAGATCTGGAGGGGGAATGAGAAGTTCTGCCCAGAATGGCAGGGAGGCCAGGCTAAGGGTTTGGAAGCTTGCTGGAGCTTCTGGAGTGAGCACTTGGAGAGAGTTCCTACTGGAGATGTGATTGTAATGCAAAACCTTTTCAATCCTTTTATTTTCAAGGCTTGTTTAACTTATTTCATCTGGTCTGCTGCAGGGCTTGGATGAGAGATTGAGGCTTAAACTCAGCATTTGAGGCATTCAAGGCTAGGTTGGATGAGGCCTCAAGCAACCTGTTTTAGTGGGAGGTGTCCCTGCCAATGGCAGAGGGTTGGAACTGGGTGATCTTTGAGGTTCCTTCCAACCTAACCCATTCTGTGATTTCAGGGATGGTTCCTAACTGAGCTCAGAGTCAGTCTCACAGTCGATGAGTCTCAGGTTTTCACAGGTGCTGTAGCTGTGGAGCTGCCAGTTCCTAATGGGCAGGGCACACCTTTAGCTTTCTGGAGTCTGAGCCCACTGAAAAGATGCAGCAAAGGCAAAAGCTGTTTGAAGCCTCACTTGGTTTTGGTGCAGGTTTGTGCCTCATCTTGTGTCTCTCCTGGCAGGCTCGGGTGAAGGATCTAGAAGATCAGTGCCGCAGTCAGACAGAGCAGTTCAGCCTCCTGTCCCAGGAACTCAAACAATTCCGGCTGCAGACAGGAAAAATCGACCTCCTCACCTCTACTCTGGTGACTTCTGAGCTTCCTCATGCTCTGTGCAGCTCTTCCCCACAGCCCCACTGGGAGAAGGGTAATTGCTGGAGATACCTGGGGGATGCTTTGATGAATTTGTGTCAGTGGAAAGGCATCAGGGCAAATAACATAAATGTTTGGTGACATTTTAGACTCTCTCTCTTGTAAATATTTGTGTCCACTGGACATTTTTCCAGTGTCCAGTTTGCAGTGTTAAATGAGTCACCTGGGGTTGCTTTGACAAATATGTGTCAGTGGAAAAGAATCAGGCAAATAACATAAATGTTTAGTGACATTTTAAACTCTCTCTCTTGTAAATATCTTTGGTTTGTGTCCACTGGACATTTTTCTACCCAAAGACAGCCCAGAGTGTCCAGTTTGAAGTTTTAAATGACTCACCTGGGGGTGCTTTGACAAACTTGTGTCAGTGGAAAAGAATCAAGCAAATAACATAAATGTTTAGTGACATTTTAGACTCTCTCTCTTGTAAATATTTTTGTCCACTGGACATTTGTCTACCCAAAGACAGCCCAGAGTGTCCAGTTTGAAGTTTTAAATGACTCACCTGGGGTTGCTTTGACAAATATGTGTCAGTGGAAAGGTATCAGGCAAATAACATAAATGTTTTGTGACATTTTAGACTTGTAAATATCTTTGGTTTGTGTCCACTGGACATTTCTCTGCCCAAATACAGCCCAGAGTGTCCAGTTTGCAGTGTTAAATGAGTCACTTGGGAATGCTTTGACAAACTTGTGTCAGTGGAAAAGAATCAGGCAAATAACATAAATGTTTAGTGACATTTTAGACTTGTAAATATCTTTGGTTTGTGTCCACTGGACTTTTTCTACCCAAAGACAGCCCAGAGTGTCCAGTTTGTTGCAGTGATAAATGAGTCACACTTTAGCTGCTCTCTAGGGTGTTTGCTCACTGTGTTGCTCACTGCTGATCTTGTATTCTGCCCGTGGCTAAAAGTAATGAACAGCTTCTTGCTGTTGCAGAATCGACTGCTCCTGGATTTCTTGCTCACCAGAGCACAAAGAAGGTTCACAATGAAGAGGTGGACGAGTTGGAGTCTTTGCAGCTGGTGCCTGATGCTGCTGTTGGCTCCCCAGTTGCTGCTCTCAGCTCTCAGAAACAAGCCAAGAAAATGGAATCTCAGTCAAATTCCTCAAAATCAGAATCCATGCAGAACAGTCCAAAATCCTGCCCAACCCCAGAGGTCAGTATGGGAGTCCCCTCTGCAGCCTCTGCTTTCTAGCCACAGGGGAGTAAATGCCTTGCTGACAGTAATGCTGAGAGCACCTCCTGGCTGCCTGAAGAAAATAGGGGCAAAAACTAGAGAAAAACTGCAGGGATACATTGAAAAGGCCTCAGATGCTCATGTCTGTATCTGAAATGCTCATTTGAACATACTGCTGTGCTCTAGGAAGGAAACAGACTGGGTAGGCAGAGTGCTGGGAGCCTGGAGAAGGAGTGGAGTTGGGGATGTCAGGCAGTGGGAAGTGTGGGAAAGCTCTTGGTAAGCTTCCTTGTGGCATCTCAGCTACCAGTCAAACACACAAAAGCTACAGACTTATTTTTAGCATGCTGAAGAGCTGTGTCCAGACTATTTTTGGTCTTGAGCTGTGGATGAAGGGCTCAAATCTCTTTGCTGATGAATTTTAGGTATTAAAAGTTTACTTGGTGGAAGAAAAGCTGCTGAGTTTGTGCTAACAGAGGGATGAAATTAAGAGGCTTTGCTTGTTGGTGCCGGCAAGGCCTCCTTGATAGTTGTTGCTTCTCCTCCCTAGGAACTTAGTGTTGCAGAGTTCATTTAAGCAGCCTTTAATACTCTCTGCTGTCCATAGTCACAGAAAGCTTTGGATTGGAAGGGACCTTAAAGATCATTTAATTCCAACTCCCCCCACCATCAGCAGGGACACCTTCTGCTAGACCAGGTTGTTTAAGGCCCCATCCAACCTGGCTTTGAACACTTTCAGGCTTGGAGTCTCCATAACTTCTCTTGGCAACCTGTTCCAGTGCCTCACCACCCTCATGGGGAAGAATTTTCTCCTAATATCTAATCCAAATCAAGCTTCTTGCAGTATGAAGCCATCACCCCTTGTCCTGTCACTACATCACTTGATGTGACAGCTTAGGGCAGAGTGGGGCTGGCTCTGGTGGCATGGGAGGCAACTTTAGCTTATTGGTCCTGGCTTTGTGTAGCTCAGACTCTAAATTCTTCAAGAATGGAGATCTCCCACATTAGTGGGAACCTGTCCCAAGGCTTCATCACCCACCTGGGCAAGAAGTTTTTCCTAATGTCTGCCTGGAAACCCTGAAGCTGCAACTTGGAACTGTTGCCTCTTACTACTACTTAGAAGTCATCCTTCCACAAGACCCTTATGCCAGGGGCCAGCCTGGCACCATACATGAGCTCAGAGGCCTTGTTCACTGATGTTTGAACCCTGAGGATGTTGCTTTACTCTGGTTTGGACAGTGTCATATCCTTCATCTTTGATGTTTTCAGGTGGACACTGCAAGTGAAATGGAAGAACTGGATGCTGACAGCATCTCCCTGATGCCAGAGCCAGGCAGCCAAGGCCCTGCAAAGCTCCAGGTGTTCTTAGCTCGATACAGGTACTGGCTCCTTTCTTGTGGCCTGGGAACTTAGCTCATGGTTGTCTGCTTCACACTTCTCTAGGATTCACTACAGTTAGAGGTGGATATTAGGTTGTATCTTATCCCTCCAAGGGACTTTTGGAGATGGTTTATTTTCTGCACAAACAAATCCAAGGTGCTTGGCTTAGCAAAATCAGAGCAAGTTTGTTAGTTGTTGAGAGTGAACAGCACTGCCTGAAACTTTGGTTTTAATATGATATTGGGTGGAAAAATGGAGTTTGAAATGCCACATTCCTTGCAATATTTAATTTCTCTAGAATAGCCTAATTTATTTATTTTGTTTTCCAAGGGATGTTATTTCAACAACTCAGAAAATTTCAGCTCAGAATGCTTGAAGTTTTTGGCCAAAATCTTTCTGGATGTTTATTTAAAAGGGGGAAAAAAAAAAAAAACCCTGCACAGAATAAACCCAGATTTTTCTCAGAACTGTTGCTATCTACTGAATCATCATAGTCAGAGCTAATTCAAAGAGCACTGACACAGAATGGTTTGGCTTGGAAGGGACCTTAAAAATCCTCTAAGTTCCAACACCTTCCACTAGCCCAGGCTGATCAATGCCACATCCAACCTGGCCTTGAACACCTCCATGCAGAGGGCATCCACAACCTCCTTGGGCAACCTGTTCCAGTGTCTCACTGCCCTCACTGTCAAGATATCCTCCTAATCTCCAGTCTCAATCTCCCCTCTTCCAGCTCAAAGCCATTTGTCCCTCATCCTGTCACTACAAGCCCTTGTCAGAAGTCCCTTCCCAGCTTTCTTGGAGGCTCCCTTCAGGTGCTGGAGAAGGATTTGAGTTATATCCTTAAACTTTACACTGTGGACTGGAAGGAGGAGAGCTGGCAGGAGTCCTTGCTTGTGAGAGCAGATCAAATGTTATCTGTGACTTCATGTCAGATTCTTGGGCCTTTAATTTGTCACTCAGCTTATGGAGAGGAGGACATTATTTTGACAGGCTGAAATTGCTTCTAAAGACTAAAGAGCAGGAATTGGCAGTAGGGTCTTGCAAAGATAAAGGCTTTTTGTGAGGCATTTTCCTGTGATAACCTCTGATGAGCTGGAGGATCCCTGGCTAGGTTAGAGCTGCCTGGAGTCCAAATCCTGTCACCAACAAGTTTACCATTTTCATGCTAGGGAAATCTTTGGAAGGCTGTTTAAAAGTGAGGAGTTACAGCACTGAGTTTTCTAACTTGGGTCCTGAGGGCTGGATGATTCTGAAGAAAAGGCTAGAAGCCTTCTGGGTTTTCACTCATACAATCATAGAGTGGTTTGGGTTGGGAGTGACCTCCAAAAGTCATCCAGTCCAACCCCCCTGCAGTCAGCAGAGACATCCTCCTCTAGGTCAGGTTGCTCAGAGCCTTGTTAAGCCTCACCTTGAGTATCTCCAGGGATGGGGCCTCAACCACCTCCTTGGGCAGCCTGTTGCAGTGTTCCAGCACTCTCCTGGTGAAGAACTTGTTCCTAACATCCAATCTAAAGCTGCTTTGCCTAGTTTGAAGCCCTCTCCTATCACTACAGGTCTTTGCAAACAGTCCCTCTGCAGCCTTCTTGTAGCCCACTTCAGGTACTGGAAGGCAGCTCTAAGGTCTCCCTGGAGCCTTCTCTCCAGGCTGAACACCACCAGCTCCCTCAACCTGTCCTCACAGCAGAGGTGCTCCAACCCCCTGATTGTTTTTGTGGCCTCCTCTGGACCTGCTTCTTCAGGTCGATGTCCTTCCTGTGTTGAGGATCCCATAGCTGGATCACAGCTGAGGATCCCATAGCTGGACCACAGCTATGGACACAGCACTGCAGGTGAGGTCTCCCCAGAGCAGAGGAGCAGAATCCCCTCTCTAAGTCTGCTGGCCATGCTGCTTTGGATGCAGCCCAGGATGCCACTGACCTTCATTTAACCTTCTTGCACAGCTCAGCTTATTCTTAGGGTTTCAAACGTGGGAATTTTGAGATTCTGTGCTGTGCTTTTCCATGATGGTCATATGGGAAGTGAAGTGTGCTGGACAAGTTTGGGGAATTTTTGATATTTGTGGTGGGTTTGGTCAAAGATGTTAAAAGGATGAAATGTGGAGAGTTGCCTACATGAAAAACTGAAGGGTGCAGGTGAAGTTAAGGATATCTGTTGTAGAAGTGCAGAGTCCTACAACACTGAAGGCACACAGCTAATTCAAAACTCTTCTTAACCATTTTCTTGAGTCACTGTGATTTTTCCCTTCTGTGGCTCCTAAATTTCTTCCTAGCTGCTCCTTGCACGTGNGCTGCAGCCCTCTCAGCATCTTTGTGGCCTCCTCTGCACTGGCTCCAACACTTCCATGTCCAGATCCTTAGACAGATGTAAAAACTGTACAGAGTCTTGCTCTTTGTGGAATTTGCTGCTTGCAGTAAGTGGTGGCAGTGAGCTGTAAGCTAATCAAACATCACAGCTTGAATGAGTCATGCTGAAAGCTCTCATAAAAAGTAAGACTTCATCTTGTGAATGTTTCAGCTACAATCCTTTTGATGGACCTAATGAAAACCCAGAGGCAGAGCTTCCACTGACTGCTGGAGAATATATTTATATCTATGGAGACATGGATGAAGATGGCTTCTATGAAGGTGAGTTTTAGTAGAAGAAAATGTGACTGAAATGTTGTGGAGAGTTGATCTCATTAAAAAAAAAAAAACAAACCCAAAAGAAGAGGGAATTGAGTGAATTTTGAAGCCTCAAGATAAAGGTTTTCTGCCCAAAGTTAGATTTGTTAAAAGGAAGGCTACTAGAAAAGGTTTGATTTATGTGAGGATCATAGAATCACAGAATTGGTGTGGTTGGAAAAGACCTCCAAGCTCATTGAATCCAGCCACCAATTCAGATAACTTTAAAGATGAAATCCTGGGCTGGTGATTTCAGTGGGACTTTTCTTCCCCATATGCTTCCTCCCTAGGCATGGAGTGCAACACATTCAGCCCTGCAGATGGTCTGTTTGCCCCTTTCCAGTGCCTGCACAGTGAGCAGACCTGCAGAGGCTGAAGGGTTTGATTACCTCCTGCTCTTTCAACAGAGCAGACTTACAAGCTCATTATAGAGACACAGAATGGTCTGGGCTGGATGAGACCTCCAAAGCTCATTCAGTCCAAACCCATCTGCAGTCAACAGAGGCATCTTCACCTAGATCAGGTTGCCCAGAGCCCTACTGGGCCTTACCTTGAATATCTCCAGGGATGGGATCCAACCACCTCCCTGGGCAACCTGTTGGAGTGTTCTAACACCCTCAGGGTACAGATAAGCAGTCCCAGGTACAGTTGTTACCCTGTCTGGTGCCAGGCAGTGTATGTCCTCTTTGGCACCTTAAAAACATGCTACTGCTTGACTAACAGACAGGAGGAATTAGAACCAAGAATCACAAAATGAAGTTTTGTTGTGGAGCTGTTTTAATTGGGTACAGGCTCCTGATTTTACTGAGGTGCTTTGCAAGAGCTGAGGCAAATGCATGCCACATTGCACTGCTTGCTCCTGGACTGTCCTGGCTCTTTCTTTCTTTCTTTCTTTCTATTTCCAAGCTTCTCATGTATTTCTTTATCTGTTTGTTTGTTTGTTTAAAGAATAAGAAGGTTATTCTTTACTAATGTTTTCTGCTTTCCCTGCTTTCAATTGATTTGCTGGAGGTAGAGTTTGAAAGGGGAAAGTGAAGTGCAGTCCCTTTGCACTGCTGGTTTGACTGGGAGTTGATGGTTCTTGCACGTGCCAAGTGTTGTGGTATCAGTTGTCCCCATGGGTCCATTTGGGACATCTTTATCACAGAAATTAACCTAAGAGAGGAGGGAACTAAAAAGAAGGCCAGAGCTGAATACAGAGCTGGAGAGATGGACTTTTTGAGGAAGTTCTACAAACCCCAAATCTGTGTGGCTGGGAGAAGACCTAAAATCTTCAATCTGCATAGTTTGAGAAGGTTAGAGAAAGGCAGAAGGCAGTGAAAGAGCTGTGGTGAGGAACAGCAGGAGAGTGAAGAAGGAAAACCCCTTAATCTAATTACATAAACCAACTTTCCAGTTAGTTGGCTCTGGAATGTGTGGAGCAGTGAGTTGTCTCACCCTGGCCATTAGGCTCTGAGCAGGGCAGGAAACGCAGGAAACTTTGCCAGGAGTAACCTCTTTTGGTTGCTGACCCCAGTGCAGCTGTTGGCACAGTGTGTTCAGAGCCGGGTTGGAAGGCTGCACGGCAGGGGCAGTGGTAACAGGTTTCCTGTTTTTTGTTTAGGGGAGCTGATGGATGGCCGCCGAGGGCTGGTCCCCTCCAATTTTGTTGAGAGAGTTTCAGATGATGACCTCATGACATTTCCGCCTTCGGAGCTTAATGATCTCACTCACAGCTCATACCAGGAGAAAAGTTTTGTCAGTGCAAGCACCAGCAGTGGGGATAAGAGTGATTTCTCCATTGAAGAGAGTAGCATCAGCCCCTTGGCCAGTAGAGCAGAAGCAGACCAGGAGGAACCTGTTAGTCACACAGCAGTGCCTTACCCACGAAAACTGACTTTGATCAAGCAGCTTGCCAGAAGCATAGTTGTAGGCTGGGAACCACCCCTTTTGCCAGCTGGCTGCCCAGACATACAAAGCTACAACATCTACGTGGACGAAGAGCTACGTCAGAACGTGAAGAGTGGCCTCCAGACCAAGGCAGTGATCGAGAAGCTGGATCTGAAGGCCAAGTGCTACCGAGTGTCGGTGCAGGCGGTGACGGAGCGAGGCGGCTCCGACAGGCTGCGCTGCACTTTCTTTGTGGGGCAGGACCTTTGCGTAGCACCAACCATGCTGAAGGTCAGAAGTGTCACAGCCACCTCGGCAGAAGTCACTTGGCTTCCCTGCAGCAGCAACTACAGCCACGCCGTGTTCCTCAACGGGGAGGAGTGGGACCTCACCAAACCTGGGGTCTACTGGTACAGCTTCCGCAACCTGCAGCCCAGCACGCAGTACGTTGCCAAGCTGGAGGCCCGACCCTCACAGACGCCTTGGGAGGAGGTCCCTGAGGGGCAGGAGCAGAACTCAGCTGTGATACACTTCACTACCCCACTAGCAGGTATCAGAGCAGTCGTTCCTCTCACTGCTGTGCTTTGCTCCCCTCGCTGCTGCTTCCTTTGCTGCGAGTCCTTGGGGAGAAGGGAAGTGAGGTTCATTAGGTGTCAGAGCCTGAGGTGCTGTACTGTTTTGTCTCAATGTTTTTGTTGTTTTGATTTTTTTTTTTCCTTTGTTTTAAAAAGTGTATTCTCTTTTGTTTGATTTTGCTCTGGGAAGGCATCCCCCTTTGCTGATTTGAGCAGCATGCCTCTCAGGGCATGGAAGATCTGTTTTGCCATGACCTTGCTGTGAGGGTTACTGCATCTTGGCCTCAGCTACTTTTGCAAAGTTCCTTTTTTTTTGTGCATCAAAGCTTCCCCAGAACAAGAGCAGCTTCTTTTCTCTGGTTTTTCCTGTCAATCCCCAAGATTAGCTTGGCTGTCCTAGTACAGGGGCAGATCTGGTGTGGGAATGATTCTGATTTTATGCTGTAGTCAGGTAAGCAAGAGGCCTTACTGTCGGTCTGTCTGTCTGCTGGTCTCTCACAGGCACACCTGATGCTCCTTTGGATGTCCAGGTGGAAGCTGGTCCCTCCCCAGGTATCCTGGTTATCAGCTGGTTGCCTGTCACCATTGATGCTGAAGGATCTTCCAACGGGGTTCGGGTCACAGGTTACGCCGTGTACGCGGACGGACAGAAGGTATTGTGCTGCTGGCTGGCCTGGGGGGGTGCCTGCAGGCTGCTGCAGGGGCAGAGCCTCAACACTTGGAGAGCTTGATCCAGGAAGTGTGCCATGGGGAGCCAGTGGCATTCCTTGGTCTGGAAAGGAGTGATACCAGAGAAGGGTTGGCTCTTCAGTTTGACTAATGGCCACCAAACAAGGCAGCTGTCTGGATTTTGGTGTGTTCCTGGGATAACTAAGCCAGGAGGGTTCCTGTGGCAGGACCCTTCCCTAACAAAGCAGGATTTAGACTGGGTATGAGAAAGAAATTCTTGATAATGAGGGTGGTGAGGCACCAGAATAGGTCGCCCAGGGAGGTTGTGGATGTCTCCTCCCTGGAGGTGTTCAGAGCCAGGCAGGATGAGGCCTTCAGCAACCTGATCTAGTGGAAGGTGACCCTACCTGTCAGGCAGGGGACTTGGAACCAAATGGTCTTTAAAGTGCTTTCCAATTCAACCATTCTATGATTCCATGAACTCTGCTTGTTCAAACTGCCCACTGATCCCTTCTGGCATTAAACCACAGGAAAAAGTTACCCAGCTCTGCCTGTGCTCTGCTGTGTCCCAAGAAGAAATTATCTTCCTGGCCCCCACAGAAGAGGGGCCAGAACCTTTCCAGAGCAGTCTGATTTTCTTAGAAGCCTTTGGCAGGGGATTTGGAACTAGATCATCTTTTAGGTCCCTTCCAACCCAAACCATTCTAGGATTCTATGATCCATGGTCACTGGTGTCACTAGACACTAGCTTGGTCTTTGGGGAAGCAGTGAACACAGTGAGCAGTGAGTCCACAGCACATGCTCACAGTACAAGTACACGACCTTGCCACCATTTGGGGCTTGTTTCTGGACTGTGAAGAGTGAGGTGAAGTTCTGCAGCCCTTTTCTAAGCCTGCCTTAGCCTGCCTTTTCTCTGCCCTGCCTGCAGCAGGCAAAGGGAGAAGTGTGCAAACACCTCAGGGCCTAGGACAAACACTGGTAAAGAACCTCCAAGGATATTCCAGATAAAAAGTGGCCTGTGGTCTTCTGCACAGAGGATGTGTTGTTCCATGGGAGAGGCAAGCCCCAGCTCTTTGGAGAAGCACTTTCCAAATCTGAGCATTGCTGTCGTGGGTGGTTGCTCTTTTTTCTCATGGAAATGCTTTATCCTTCACACAGGCCAAAAAAAAAGAAGAGCCTTTTTGAGAGGCAAAAAAACCCCCAAACAAAATAGGTAGGGAACAGAGAGATGAAAATGTGGAGTAGGAGAGAGTGCTGGCATGCTTTAGAGCATGTCCAGTTTCTCAACTGGTCATGGTAACAATTCTCTTCACTGATAGTGTGCAGGAAGGTGACAGTTCTGCAGCCCTGCTCTCAAGAGCTTTGAGACCTGTCATTAGCTTTGGGTTTTGGGAATTGTCATTCTCAGCAGGGCTGAGCTGTGCACAAGAAATGATGACTCCCTCTTTGGTTTTGTTTTTTTTTTTTGCTTGCAGGCAATAGAAGTTACTTCTCCAACAGCTGGGAGTGTGCTGGTGGACTTGTCCCAGCTTCAGATGTTCCAGGTGTGCCAGGAGGTGTCTGTGAGAACAATGTCTCTGTACGGGGAGTCTGTGGACTCGGTTCCTGCCCGGATTTCCTCGCTCTTCCTGCCAGCCTCTCACTGCCCTTCCCCGTCAGATTCTGCTCTCTCTACCACTTATACCTCTAGACTGCCCCGTGGAGAAGCCAGGGGCTGTCTGCCTGCACGCAGCCCAGCCACACACCTGCTCAGACAGCAAGTTCCCTCTGAAAGCTCAGATGCCAAATCGACTGATCCCTCCTCCAGCCACCACAGCTCGGCACCGGTGCTGCCAGAGAAAGCCTCTTTGCCACCACACCTCTCCTCTCCCAGTGCTTCCTTGGTGCAGGCTGCAGGCACTGCCCCGCAGGGACTGGACACTGCACAAGACCAGAAATGCCTGACTCTGCCTCCTCAGCAAGCTGGCAGCATGGTGCCCTCTGGGCAGGGCATGGGGACTTCAAGAGAAGCAGAACTGCAGGGCCTGAGCAAAGGGCTGAAGGTGCAGGTGAGTGCTTACATCTCCTGCTTGGTGCCCTCTGTGCCTCATGCATGGGCAGAGTGGCTGGAAACTGCCTGGCAGAAAAGGACCTGGGGGTGTTGGGTGACAGCAGCTGAACACCTCTCCTATGAGGACAGGCTACAAGAGTTGGGGCTTTTCAGCCTGGAGAAGAGAAGGCTTCAAGGCCTTGTAGTAACCTTCCAGTGTCTGAAGGGGACTACAGGAGGATGGGGAAGGACTCTTGACAAGGTCTTGTAAGGACAGGGTGAGGAGTAATGGGTTTAAACTGGAAGAGGGGAGGTTTAGATTAGATGGGAGGAAGAAGTTCCTTCCACTGAGGGTGGTGAGGCACTGGAACAGGTTGCCCAGGGAGATTGTGGCTGCTCCCTCCTTGGAGGTGTTCAAGGCCAGGTTGGATGAGGCCTTGAGTGACCTGTTCTAGTGGGAGGGTCTATGGTGAGGGGTTGGAACTGGATGAGCTTTGAGGTCCTTTCCAACTTAACCCATTCTATGATTCTATAAACCAGACTGTGTCCAGCCACCAGCATCCTGGCTTGGATCAGCAATGGTGTGCTCAGCAGGAGCAGGACAGGGATTGTCCCCCTGTGCTGGGCACTGGTGAGGCCACACCTTGAGTACTGGATTCAGTTTTGGGCCTCTCACTCCAAGAAGGATATTGAGGGGCTGGAGCAGTTCCAGAGAAGGGCAATGAAGCTGGTGAAGGGTCTGGAAAACAGGCCTGGTGAAGAGCAGCTGAGGGAACTGGGATTGTTTAGTCTGGAGAAGAGGAAGCTGAGGGGAGACCTTCTGGCTCTCTAGGACTCCTTTAAAGGAGGTTGGAGAGTGGTAGGGGTTGGTCTCTTCTCTGAGATGTGACAGGATGAGAGGAAATGGCTCCAAGTTGTACCAGAGAAGGTTTAGATTGGATATTAGGAACAATTTCTTTGATGCAGGAGTGGTCAGGGATTGGCACAGGCTGACTGGGGACATCGTGGAGTCCTTATCCCTGGAGGTGTTCAAGAACTGTGTGGGCATGGCATCTGGGGCCATGGTTTAGTGGCTGTGCTGGTGTTGGGTTGATGGTTGGACCTGACAATTTCAGTGGTCTCCTCCAACCTCAATGATTCTGTGATGTTGGGAAATGGAACAAAATGCCACTGAGCATCTTTCTGTGGCACACTGTTGCCTTTGGGCTGTTATCCATCAGTCTGCAAACCAGCAGAGACTGTTGGCTGCTGTTACAGAATCACAGCAACATGCAGGCTGGCAAAGCCCCTCAGGATCACCAAGTCCAACCTAGAACCCTGCTCTGCAAGATTCACCTTAAACCACAGCCCCAAGCACCACATCCAAACCACCCTGAAACACAGCCAGGCTTGGAGACTCCACCACCTCCCTGGGCAGCTCATTCCACTCCCTGACCACTGTCTCCAGGAAAAACTTTTTCCTAATGTCCAATCTAAACCTCTCCAACCTCAGCTTGAGGCCATTCCTCCTTCTTCTGTCTCTGGTTACCTCTGAGCAGAGCCCAGCAGCAGCCTCTCCACAGAGGCTGTGTTCCTGTGAGAACAGATGAGCCTCACCACTTGACCATGTGTTCAGGCAGATTGGGAACAGTTAGGAGAGCAAGAGTTTGTCAGATAGAAACTGAGAAAGATGTCCCCACTGGTGGTGATGTCAGTGTCAGTCTGACTTGAAGGAGTCTTCTCCAGCCTGGTGGGTTTGCTCAAGGCAGAGCTGACACTGGTACAGTGGAGCACCTTGGTGGACTGCAGAGTGAGGAAGCCATGTCTGGAGAGGAACTGGCAAGATGTCATGCCAGGGGGTGTTTGGAACCTTGTAGGGCAGGAGAGTCCTTTCAGGGCTTTCTTAGGGCAGTGCTGAGGATGTCTGAAAGTCCCATAAGAAAACAGGCACATGACCTAGAAGATGCTGTGAGAAGTGGGTCCTGGTGGTGTGGGATGTAATAGCTCAGGAAAAATGATCTTCTTCCCATTCTGGTCTTTGATGTGGAGCACTCAGGGGAGTGCTCAAACTGTTCAGTTCAGCAGGGCTTGATAAGGCACAGAGTTAAGACAAAAGCAAGGGAGGCTTCTGATACCTGCTGGAGCATCAGCAGCTTTGTGGGCCCAAGACCAAAGACCAGGTAAAGAGACAGAAGTGAGGTGTTGAATCCAAAATTGCAGTCATCCTTCCTCAAGGCCTGGTCACTTGCTGCTCCCAGTACCTCAGCTCAGTGGTGATTCATTTGCCCACATTTAGATGTCTGATGGAGATGGCTCCACGTGGGTGGCTCACTTTGCCTCCTTTGTGCTCAGTGGAGCAAAATGGGTGCTTCCAGGATGCAAGTCATCCTCCTTGCTTGAGATGTGTGTCCTCACTTGGCTGTCAACAAAGAGAAACAGGGCAGAAGGGTCCTAGCCATCAGATGGAAGTGTGAGATCTATGACTGGCTGGCTGATGCCTGAGCCCAGAGGACATTTAGACACTGGGCCCTGCCTGTGTCTTCCTAGGGGTCTCATTCTGTAAATGTTTCCCAACTGTACAGTTGTACCCTAGTACAGAAGTACCTAGTACAGAAGGAGCAGGCAGAGTTGCACTGCAAAATACACTGGAGGTTGGTAGTGAGGGTTGGAGAAAGGAGTGGTTGATGAAGGCTCATCTGCCTTTCCCTCCTTGCTTGTGGGGTTCTACGTCTCCATCTCCCAGAGGTTTTCTCAAACAGAGTGAAGTGACTGGAAAACAGACAACAAAAATCAGTATTCTGCAATCCAGGTGACCTGACCATGAGTCTGCACTTGTGCTCTTTGTCTGTGTTCTTCATCACTAATTCCTTTTTTCTTCACAGTCTTCCCTGCTCCAAGAACTTCTGGGGTAGTGTCCTTACCTCCAGCTCAAGCTAAACTGCAAGCTGATGTGTAGAACAATCCTCTGGCAGAGTGGAAAATGACTTTATTACCTGGCTTGGGCTCTTCCCCTTCCTGCTGCTCTAGACCCAGTTACTGTCAGTTGTATTTCATCAGCCATGTGTAGTGCCCAGAGCTGCAGCAGTGGAAACTCCACATGTCTGCTTGCAGCTGATGCAGGGAAAGGTTTCTTCTGGGGCTGGTCAGCATTCCCAGCTCCAGCTGCCTGCCATGGCATTCCTACTGTAGAATCATAGAATGATAAGAGAGACCTCTAGAGATCATCCAGTCCAGGCCCCTGCCCAAGCAGACTCACCTAGGGCCCCACTCAGGGACACATCCACATGGGTTTGGAATCTGGAGAAGGAGACTCCACAGCCTCTCTGGGCAGCCTGCTCCAGGGCTCCAGCACCCTCACACCAAAGAAGTTTCTCCTCATCTTGAGGTGGAACTTGCTGTGTTCCAGCTGGTATTGTTCCCCTTCTGCTCTGCCCTGGTGAGGCTGCATCTGGAACACTGTGTCCAATTCTGGGCCCCTCAGTAAAAGAAGGACCTCAGGGAACTTCTTGAGAGAGTCCAGCACAGAGCCATAGAGATGATGAATGGAGTGGAAAGTATTCCTCATGAGGAGAGCCTGAGGGAGCTGGGGCTTGGAGAGGAGGAGCCTGAGGGGTGACCTCATTCATGTTTATAAAGATGTGCAGGGTGAGTGCCAAGAGGCTGGAGCCAGGCTCTGCTGGGTGATGCCCAGTGACAGGACAAGGGGCAGTGGTGGAAGTTGAGGCATAGGGAGTTCCATGGAAACATGAGGAAAAAATTCTTCCCTGTGAGGGTGAGAGAGCACTGGAACAGGCTGCCCAGGGGGGTTGTGGTGTCTCCCTCTCTGGAGATAGTCAAGACCTGCCTGGATGTGTTCCTGTGTGATCTGCTCTGGGTGCTCCTGCTCTGGCAGGGGGATTGGACTGGATGAGCTTTGGAGGTCCCTTCCAGCCCCTGACCTTCTGTGATTCCTTGTCCTATCACTGGGCACCACCTAAAAGGACCTGGCACTTTCATCTGAACACCCACCCCTCAGATATTTACAGATATTGATCAGATCCCCTCTCAGCCTTCTCCTGTCCAGACTAAACAGCCCCAGGGCTCTCAATCTTTCTTCAGAGGAGAAATATTCAAGTCCCTTAATCATCCTCATAGCCTCTCTTGGACTTTTTCCAGTGGATCCAGCAGCACAGAACACCTGGTGCCCATGTCAGAGAGTTTGGGGTGGCCAAGGCTCCTTTTGGTGCAAAAGTGTTGTGTGCTTATCTCCCCCAGGGTTCATGGTTTGACCTCACCTTTTGTTGCTTTGTTTCCCAGGTAGAGCAATCTGTAACCAAAGCAGCAGAGCTGGAAAGTCCATCTCACAGCAGCCTGAAGCTGCATGTGGAGACCTGCCAGGCATGCTCTGTGGAAGAGGCACCTAAAGGGCCCAGTGCTGAAGGAGAGAAAGAGACAAAGGAGAAGCACTTGAGCCCAGAGCTCCTGTCCTCCCCCAACCAGGCTGAGAGCTCAGAGGGCACCTTCCAAGACTCAGGCATGGGTGGGAACAGCAGCCAGGAGTTCCTGAATTTGTCCCCTGGCAAGGAGGTGATAAAAGAAATGTCCAGAGTGAAGAGAGAGGTTTGTTTGACCTTGGTTGGATGTCTCTGCCCGTGGAGGGATGTGGGTTGTGTTTGACACCCCAAGGTTTAGCACTTCTGCAGCACATCTGCTTGCTCTGCCTGTCCCTGTGCTTGTGTGCACACACACCAGTGCTGCACTGGGTGCTGCCCAGTCTGCTTCCTGACACACTTCAGCTGTTGGTGTGCTAGAGGAAGCTAAAGTGATGCTTGAGTGCCTGAGGGAATCTCTTTTGCTTTTCAACAGCAAGAAGAAAAGATATCTGAGATGGGGAGACGGCAGCTGACCCTCTTTGCTGAGCACAACAGGAGTTCTGACCTGTCAGATATCTTGGAGGAGGAGGAAGAAGAAGATGAACTGTCTTCAGAAGCTCTGGAAGAGAAGAAATGGAACCAGAGAGATTCAGGTTACCAAGAGAATGGGGAAAAGGTAACTTGTAGCAGAGGAATGCTTCTGGGGAGCTCCAGTGCAGCCATCCCATGTCATCAGCTCACAGGAGGAGGTCCTGGTATGAGCCCAGCACTCCCAACAGTGCTTGGCTGAGTTCCTGCCTGCTCTGCTTTTACTCCCAGTGTTGTATTCAGACAGTAAAAAAGCAAGATCTTTGTTGGAAGGAAGAGTGTTTGTGTGTAGGCAATGCACCCAGGGTTTAATGAGTTGGAAAAACACACAATGTAACATGAACTTTGGAACCCAGGCTTGAAAATCAAACCTATTGATCAGCTTCTTAATATAGACAGCAAGAGTGAACACACAGGAATCTGTGAGGTCCAAGCCTTCTGCAGGTCCTGCACCAACCTTCCCTTCCCTCATCAGGCAAAACAAGCATCTGATACCAGTCCTGCAAGCAGGATGCAGCTGGAGAATCACTGAGTGCAGATTGTTTTGCTTAGACCTTGGTGCTGTCTGTAGGAATGGTTTGTAGGAGCAGAGCTCTGGCTTTGCAGCTCAAATGTTGCAGCAAGTGAGGAACATGGGAGGTGTAGTGGGTGGGAGGTTGGCCATGAGCCAGCAATGTGCTCTTGTGGCCAAGAAGGCCAATGCCATCCTGGGGTGGATTAGAAGGGCTGTGGTTAGTAGGTCGAGGGAGGTTCTCCTGCCCTCTACTGTGCCCTGCTGAGGCCACATCTGGAGCACTGTGTCCAGTTCTGGGCCCCCCAGTTCAAGAAGGACCTCAGAGTCCAGCACAGAGCCACAAAAATGATGGAGTGAAACATCCTCCTTAGGAGGAGAGCCTGAGGGAGCTGGGACTTTGCTGCTTGGAAAGGAGGAGCCTGAAGGGTGACCTCATCCATGTTTCTAAAGATGTGCAGGGTGAATGCCAAGAGGCTGGAGCCAGGCTCTGCTGAGTGATGCCCAATGACAGGAAGCTGAGGCATAGGAAGTTCCATGGAAACATGAGGAGGAATTTTTTCCCTGTGAGGGTGATAGAAGACTGGCACAGGCTGCCTGGGGGGCGGGTTGTGGAGTCTCCCTCTCTGGAGGTATTCAAGACCTGCCTGGATGTGTGCCTGTGTGATCTGCTCTGGGTGCTCCTGCTCTGGCAGGGGGCTTGGTCTGGAGGATTTTTTGAGGTCCCTTCCAGCCCCTGACATTCTGTGATTCTGTGGACTGAGGGAGCTGAGCTGTGGGTGATTGTGTTTTTTCATCTCCCAAGTTCAGACATCAATTCCAGGGTTGGTCTAAAACAGATTTTAAAATCCAGCAGTGTTTTCCCCCAAATTTTATGTGACCTGGTAGGTTCTGACCCAGCTGCAAGTGGAATCCAAGTCTGTGTGACCCCTGTCAAAGGTTTCCCTGGGGATTTGTGGCAGCTCTGGATTCACAGAGAGTAAACTGCTGTAGAGCTGGACTTTGACAGATGATAGGAAGGGCCTGGGGGAGAGCCTTCTATAGCAGCAACATCTCCAAGGGGGTGTCTTGCTGCCCAGAGTCACTTCCTTCTGTTCAACTTCAAGGACAGAGAGGTAAGAAAAGTCCCTGGATCCTGCTGTGAGAGTCATCCCCGTGGAGGGAAGAACCTGCTGAGCTCTGGAGTGCAGTGAGCAGCCCTGGAGGAACTGTGTCTCTCCCACCCTGTCACCCCACACCACACTGGGGCTGCCACGGGGCATCAAGTGGGCAGGGTGAGAGGTGGTACAGAGAGTTGTGTGTGCAGAGGCTGGGAGGGAGCTCTTCCATGCATTGGCCTTCCTTGCTTTGCTCCATCTGAGTGTCCTTTGCCAGAAGCTCCATCGCTCTCTTTTGCTTCCTCCCTTTGCTTCGCTGCAGCACCCCACCCCCGCCGTCGCCGCTCCATCCTGCTGTGCTGGGAGGGAATCAGCTCTCTCACTTTGGCTCTCTTTTTAATGTTTCTTTCCTCTCTTTTTCCCTTTGCTTGTCCTGGCTGTGGCTTTTCTCGGGGGCTGGGTACAGATGGATCTTTGTGATACTGACAGCGACGAGGAGATTCTGGAGAGGATACTAGAGCTGCCGCTGCAGAAGACCCACAGCAAGAAATTGTTTAGCATCCCTGAAGTGACTGAGGATGAGGATGAAGATGAGGATGAGAAGTGTGTTACAGAGGAAAAGGCAGACCCTCAAGACTCCTTGGAAACTCACACCCACCCTTCAGGAGGGACGGAGAAGCCACTCACCATCAAGGAGCCGTTTCAGAAGGCAGATGGGAGTAATGACTCCACAGATCTGTCTGCTCTGGCTCCACAGGAGGAGCATGGTGCTAAGGAGAGCAGAGGGGATGCTGACCATGCGAACCCTGCCTTTATCCAGCTGACCTGGAGCCAGAAGAAGGCAAACTGGGGCTACCAGGAGAACGATCCAAAGTCTGGAAGTGGGGTGAATCCTACCTGGAGCAAGAAGAAAGTTACCAGTTCCCGAGAGAAGAGCCGAGGCCGGCCTGAAATGGGTAGGAAGAGACAAAACGATTCGACAGAGCACTGCAGTCGCCTGCTGGGCAACTGCAGCCAGATGGGAAGTGGCTTATACAGAGCTCCTAGCCTCAGGGAGGAGCTGAACATTGTGAGCAGTGCTGGTGGTAAGGAGGGGTTCGATGCTTACAGCCGGGCCAGGCAAGGCAGCTTACGGAAAACCCACCTGAAAGCAGTGGGTTCAGGGTTTGCAGAACCTGCTGGGATGGCCACAGGCTGCTGCAGCCCCAGGAGCCTGGAGATAGACATCGAATATGACTCGGAAGATGATCAGGATTCGACCTGTGCATCCCCCCCTGAGAGCAGGCGGTGGCCAGAAAGGTCCCAGAGCTGCCGGGGGGCCTGGAGCGATTGCTCCAGCCAGTCCGAGGCTGCCCACACGGATGGCAGAAGGGACCTGACCAGGCTGGAGATGATGGAAGAGCAGAGCACGGAGTGGGCTGGGTCTCCGCGCCAGCGCCTGCCGTACTTCTGCCGGGAGAAGGAAGCGCAGAGATGTGAGAGCAGTTCTGAGGAGCAGGGCTGGGAGCTGGACTGTAAGTCACCTGGCTGGAGAAGGAGGCTCCAACATCCTTCGAAGGGGATACGTAGCACCTCCTTGCACAAAAGGGTTGGGTGACTTTTCCTATTCTGGCTTTGAAGCAGCTTGCAGTGGCGTTAGCTTCCCTCTGCTTCCCTGGCCTGCCTTGTCTCTTGCTTTGTTCGGTGTTGTCCAGAGAAAGGACCCTCCTCTAGGATTGTCTGGAAGAATACCTGAGAGATTCTGTAGTTCTGTGCTGCTCCATGGCTTTTCTTGTATTAGCTGCTTCTGCTTTTCCTGCTGACTGACCGAGTGGCACCGATGCAGTATTCCTGTTCACACTTGGGCTCCTCCCCACGGCAGGAGGGACCCAGATGCAAACCCCCTCCCCACCCCCTGGTTGAAATCAGCCTCCTTGGCGAAAGCTTTGTGTAGATGATGACTCTCTTGTCATTGCTCCCCGGGGGGCCGGTCGGTGGTGCCTGGCAGGCTGCCTGCCTGTCCTTAGTTTGTCTGTGCCAGCCCCCTGGGTGTGTTTGCAGCTCTGGAGTGTCCCAGAAGAGGAATGTTGCATTTGGATGCGCTGCTCTTTGTGGAGTGCGTTTGGGCTGAGCTCTGTTCACGCCGGGCGGAAGGCAGAGGCTGCTACTAACTCTCTGGTTGCTTAACTCTCCTGTTGCAGGCATCTGGTAATAAAGATCCTAGGGGAGAAACAAAGATCCAGGAGCTGCCTGGCACAGCTGCTTGGCAGGCTCCCAGCCGAAGAGCGAGCAGGAGCCTAAGAAGAAGCCAAATGCAGAAACCTTTGCTCTCCAGTCCAGGTGAGTGGTGAGGGGCAGAGAGCTGGGCAGCAGGAGGCTGTTGGAAGTGGCAGGGGAGAGGCTAACAGGGAAATGGGGCTGACATCATCTCTGGAGTGTGTCCAGAGAAGGGCAGTGAGGATGGTGAAGGTTCTGGAGAACAGGACTGGTGAAGAGCAGCTGAGTTTGCTGAGTGTGTTCAGCCTGGGGAAAGGAGGCTGAGGGCAGACCTCATTGCTCTCTACAGCTCTCTGAAAGAAGATTGGAGCCAGGTGGGGGTTGGACTCTTGCCTAGCATCAGGTGATAGAGAGAACAAGAGAGAATGGCCTGAAATTGTGCCAAGGAGGTTTAGGTTGGATCTTAGGAAACATTTCTTGATGGAAAGAATGGTCAGGGATTGGAACAGGCTGCCCAGGGCAGTGGTGGAATCCCCATCCCTGGAGGTGATCAAGAAATGTGTGGCCATAGCATTTGAGGACATGGTTTATTTGCCATGGTGGTCTTGGGTTGATGGTTGGACTCAGTGATCTTAAAGGTCTCTTCCAACTGAAACAATTCTGTGTTCTGTGGTGTGTCTTCTGTCTGCACACAGGTCCTCCAAGGAGCACTGCTTCAGAAAGCTGTGGCACAGATGATGGCATTAGAATATTTGTGGCTCTCTTTGACTATGACCCTGTTTCCATGTCTCCTAACCCTGATGCAGCAGAGGAGGAGCTTCCATTTAAGGAAGGACAAATCCTGAAAGTAAGAGCACACCTTAGTGAGCATCTCCTACTCTGTGTGTCTCTGATGTTCCAGGGACAACATAAACCTTGGGAGGCAGAGACTCCTTCATCTTGGGAATTGCCTTAGCTTCCTTTTCTCCTTTTCCTCAGTCCCTGCAGCCTCAACAGCCTCTTTGACCTGGCTTTTCCCTTGCAGGTGTGTGGAGACAAGGATGCTGATGGCTTTTACAGGGGGGAATGTGCAGGGAGGGAGGGATACATTCCCTGCAACATGGTGTCAGAAGTCCAAGTGGAGAACAGTGAAGTCAAGAAGCAGCTCCTGAAGCAGGGGTTCCTGCCTGCTGACACCCCGATGGAGAGCATAGGTACTGTGTCTGCTTTCCCTGTCTGCTGGGCTGCTGCTGCCAACATCTTTCTTCACTGAGAATGGAAAGCTCAGTGGTGCTGCCCAGCTCAGCCCACCAAAATGATCTCTAGGTCTGGGCTCCAGGATCTGAAGGCTTGTTTAGTGNGCTCCAAGGGCTGCAGGGCTTCTGCTATGAAGAAAGGCTGAAAGAATTTGTTCTGTTCAGCCTGAGGAAGAGAAGGCTCCAGGCAGACCTTAGGCAGTTCAATATCTGAAGGGTAGGGGAAGGCTGGGGAAGGACTGTTTAGAAGGGCCTGTGGGGATAGGACAAAGGGCAATGGTTTGAAACTGAAGCAGGGGAGATTTAGGTTGGACATCAGGAGGAAGTTCTGCACAGTGAGGGTGCTGAGACACTGGAACAGGTTGCCCAGGGAGGTGGTTCAGGCCCCATCCCTGGAGACATTCAGGAACAGACTCAGTGTGACCCTGGGCAGCCTGCTCTAGTTGGAGGTGCCCCTGCTGACTGCAGAGGGGTTGGACAAGATGCCCTTTGAGAATTCCTTCCAACCCCCTGCAACCTGTGAATCCCTTCCCACCACAGTGAGCTGGTTGGGTGCACCTCACCTGGCACTTTGCAGCTGTTAATGGTACAAGGGCTTCTTTTCTCCTGAAATAGGAAGCAGAGGGAAGTGTCTGCTGCTGTGTCCTGTGGTATGGCTGATGGGCAGCAATCCAGCTGGGTTCCTCTGTGTGTGTGTGTGTGGGGGGGGGGACATGGATCATGCCTTGTCTGAGTCCACATACAAGGACTGGAGATCTGGGCCTTGCCTCTAGAGATGTGTGGCTGCTTCCTAGAGGAGGCATCTCATGCTGCTCTGTTGCCTGTTCACTCTTCGAGATGCTTTGCACTCTCCATTCACTGTCTTGTTTCTCTTGTCTATTTATTTGCTCTTTGGTTTTTATTTTTTTGGTTTTTATGAAGGAAATGGCACATTTTCTCCACCTCCACGCCGCCAAACTGTTCCTCCTCCAAAACCCAGACGCTCCAAGAAAGGTCTGTGGCAGCCACTGCTTCCTCTTTTCAGTTTTGCAATAACATTCCAAAGCTGCATTGAGTTTTGACCACTTGCTTACAAGGACATTCTTGATGTTTGTCCCTGTACAGCTGTTAGGAAGTGGCAAGAGAGCCCCTCCCTGTGCTGCTGTTAAGTTTGTAACAGCAATGATGCCTTTGGAGCTTGGCCTCTGCTGGGTCATGGTTCCTGTTGTAGGCCTTGAGGTGCATGAGCAGTTTGCTTCTGTTGTTTGCTGCTTTGGTCTTTGTTCTTTTTATTGGTGTTTGTCAAGTGTGATGTGTGGTCACTGTTGCAAGGTGAACTCTCACTGATGAGATCTTTTCTTGCTCCAGCAGGGTTGGATAAGCAGGAGAAGTATAAATCTCCTCCAGGTGAGCACTGATCTTTCTTACTCTGAGTGGATAATGCATGTTAGTAGTACAGAGGTGTTGGTACTCAGAGGTCCATGCAGGATCCCTGTGCTGGAAGGAAATTGTCATTCTCACTAAAGGAGAGGTTTAGGTCTTTAAGTCTAGTAGTGGGTGCAGAGTCATAGAGTTGTTTGGGGTTGGAAAAGCCCTTCAAGGTCATCCAGTCCAACCATCAACCCATCACCACCATGGCCCTAAGTGCCATGGCCACAAATTTCTTGAACACCTCCAAGGGTGAGAACTCCACCACCACCCTGGGCAACCTGTTCCAATGCCTGACCACTCTTGCAGCAAAGAAATTGTTCCTAGTATCCAACCTAAACAAGGAGTGTCTGATGGTGGAGAGTACACATGGTTGTGCTTTGGAGCAACAGGGAAATCTCTTCCTCATCTGGTGCCACAGTTGTTCAAATCCAAGGTCCCTTGAGAAGGTGCTCCCTCTGCTTAGGTGCACACTCATCTCTTGATGTCCAGAGAGGCCAAGCCTTCAAACCTCTTGCTTAGCCCATCCAGTGTTGACCTGAAGCAGGGTTTAAGTCTATAAGGTGAAGAACCAACTAATGTTTTCTGTGACACCAGACCTTGCTTTGGTAGGATCAGAGCAGGTCTGTCAGGAGGAGAGCTGAGCAGGCCGCAAAGGTGCAGCCTGTTGCCTGCATGATGAAGCCCTTTGTGCTCAGCTCTGTGCTGCTGTGGCCAGGCTGCCAGTCAATGCCCTCCATGGCTTTTGCTGTTCCCATGGCACTTGGAGGATAAATTTTGGAACTCAATAGCAGAACATTTCCTGGAGAGAGGAGAAATGTCTGTCTGAGACCTTATGAACAGACTACTGTCCCATGTTGTGTCCCTGTCCCC